>LGRX02034322.1:0-36273 GCA_001247695.2 Cymbomonas tetramitiformis | reverse complement strand
TCTGCGGACCGTGTGGCGCGTGCGCTGATCGCCAACGGGCCGGTCGCGCAACGATGCGGCGGTTATGCAAGCCTCTTGTCCCTGTTTTTTTAAAGGGTGATCTTCATATAAGCCGGAGGTCACGCTGGGGACATACCGTCGCCAGCGTGGCCTGCTTCTGGTTGGTTGAAGTCTTTCATTTTCGTGTTCACCGGGTTTCATTTTTTACATGTGTTGAAGCCTCTGCGGACCGTGTAGCGCGTGCGCTGATCGCCAACGGGCCGGTCGCGCAACGATGCGGCGGTTATGCAAGCCTCTTGAGCTCTTGTCCCTGTTTTTTTAGAGGGTAATCTTCATATAAGCCGGAGGTCACGCTGGGGACATACCGTCGCCAGCGTGGTATGCTTCTCGTCGTTTGAAGTGTTTTCGTTTCGTGTTCACCTACACATACATGCATTTGCCTACCGGATGGTGACCTTTTGCAAGGCTAGTGTCCAGCTTATTATATGCAAGCGTCTGCCTCCTATGAGTGGTCTACCTCATCATTATTGTCTCTAGGGGTCTTGGGGTTCTTTCGTATGTGCGAGCTCGTATAGAGAATTCCTATCCGGTAATGTTACGAGCCACACCGGTTAACACACAGGTTCACGGAGGGTTTCCTATGGGGGGCATATTGTTCTCGGGAGGTTTGCCGTGCTCGCCATGTATATACTCCTGTCGTTTGCATGCAACTACATGTTGTGCGCTTCCCGGTGGCATATCGTTGCTGAGGAAGTCACACGGTGTTCGTGTTGCGTGCTGTCGCACAGCTGTTCCCCGACTGCCCGCCCGAGGTTGCCCACGGCGATGACGCTGCATCTAAACAAGTCGAGGAAGAACTACTAGAGGATCATGTCCATAGGATCAAGCCTCCCGACACCGTGAAACCAGTCGGGCACAACGATGCAGGCTTTCTGCCTATTATGCCCAAAAACCTGCCACCTGATGACCTGCGCGACTTGCCATGGTGGGCGTATCTGTCTGATCGCCCTCCCCCGGCAGAGGGCACCGTGGAAGACGGGGAGGCATGCACCTTCGATTGGAAGTGGTCCGTGCAGATGCTGGATGCGGCCTGCTCGGAGGTCGTCCTCAAGGAAATCGTTGACATTTGCAACCGGCACCTGGTTGCCAGTGCCAGTTGGAAAGAGCTGTATGGTACGTGGCACAAGGATACATCTGAGCAAACCTGCTTACCCTCCGGGAGCACTACGCGCTGTGGCGCAAGGGAGTGTTGAAGCCGGTTGTTCAGGTGTCCAAGGAAGGGACAGCTGGCGTTACAATGGAGGACACTGTGGGCGACCCTCGTGACTGGGTGCAAGTCGTGGATGCCTCGATGATGCGCGCGACCCAGGAAAAAACGGAGTGCGAGGATGAGCTCGCGCGGCAACGTAGTGTGCACACGGACGGGTTCAATGCTATGCTCACCGTGTTCATGACGTATGTGGTAGACTACCAGTTGCTGAAGGCTGAGGTCCTGTTCTCTCATAAGGAAATCGGCGCGGACTTCACATCCGGATCTCATCAACTGGGTGAGGGCGCGCGCTATACCATACAGGCCGACTGGCATGTTGGGCACTGGCTATTCCCATCCATCTTCACCACCGTGAAGCATGGCCTTGTGGACGACAGGCTGCGGTCTGGGATTTTTGAAGCTACGGGAATGGTGGTGAAGCGGACCTACGACAAGCCGTCGCCTCTAGGGCGGGACCTCGAGAGCTTTATACAGTTCCATCACACCGATACCAAGTTTCCCAAGGAAGGCAAGGGATCCTGGGGCTGGCCGGATTACGACGTGTTCTCATGTGGCCTGTTGCTGAGGGCCCAATGCCTGACGGAGGTGCTACCCGAAACGCAGCGGGCCTGCCATTGGGACAGGTTTTGCTCGATGGATTACAGCCTCGTGGTTCAAAACTCCAGGCATGGCGATCCCACTTCGGCTCCCTTCCGTCGTGTTCACCTCGGGGGTCCCATGGGAACACTGTGGTTCTGGCCAGCCGACCGCATGGCGCACCGCGGTCTTTCTCCAAGTGGGCGCCTCCCGCTCGACCGTACTCGTCCTAAGCAGTTCTACTTCGTGATCTACTCCGCAGCCAGAGTGCGTACTAAGGGAACCATTGACCTGAATAACGCGGTACTCGGCAGCCCGCACAGTGTCATCTCGCAATATGGCTTGGCGTGCCGCATGATGTGCGTCGCGTGTGGAGACGAAATACGATTTGCGGGAGGCTACGACACCTTGCCAGGTGTTTGGGCGTGTTCCCTGTGCAGATCAGGCGTTCTGGGTTGTGACGCTCTGCGTACTATCGGAGCCGTGATGTGTGGTCCGTGCCAGCGTGTGCGGCGCGAAGCTGAAGTCCGGGCGCCACTATCCGCGCATGAGAAGCACCCGGGGCAGGCGGCCACATTGGCCGATTACTGCCAGTTAGACGAGGCCGAGGCGAAGCTGCATGCACTCCTGAATGTGGAGGACCTAGGCCTTGCTTGGAACAAACTCCGCGGGGTGCTCGGCGCTGAGGCGTGGGGACGCGCGGATGCCACGGTGAAGCACAGGATCGCCAACCTGACTTGGGGTGACGGTGAACATCCAACCGGTGAACGTCCGCCGGCGCGGCCTTTGCAGGACTCTGGCGACGGCAGCACTGCTCTCTGGGACCGACGGGCTACCCGTGACGATGCATTCTCATCTTTTGACGATCACCAGTTGTACCGGGAACTGGGTGGCTGCTGCCCGGGCTTGCGTAGTGTCGTGTTCGGTATGCTTACCGCGTTGAACGCGCAGCGCCTGCGGACAGCCGGTATTCCTCTTGGCGCGGACAAGTCCTACAGGAAACAACACCTGTTCCATACGGACGCGGAGGGCGGGCTGCATGTGAACATACGTATTGCTGAACTCTTGCAAAGTGCTGATCAGCTGGACCTGGGTTTCGCAAAGAAAGTGGCTGCGAAGCTGTCGCACCGATGGGATCCCGGACATGCACGATCCCTCGTCGTGCGATGCGATTGTGCATACGAGACTGGTGGAGATGCGTCGCGAGCGATGCCCGGCAAGTGCATCGTGCGGGCAAGTGCATCCCATAAAGACCATGGGGAGTACCGCGTGCGTGCTCTGGGTGCGTGCCGTAACCAACAGAGAAGCAAGGCAGCAGCCGAGCCTTCCATGGATCTCGCTTCTGAGGAGGCATTGCGAGCGGCAACCGCAAACGGTTTCCAGCCAAACGCTGTTCCGCCAAACTTTGCACCAAACTTTGCACGTGTTTCGTTCGGTACCGATGACGTCATCCTGATGCCCACGGACCCCCGGGGGCGTAGATTGGAGGCATCCTTCGACCATCCCGACGAGATTTTCCCTGATGTGCTGCCGTTAGCACGTCGCGTGCTGGCTCACGTGCATTGGCCGCTCGAGGGTAATGCAGACCGTTTTACTTCTCTCGCGGAGTTCGAGCAGGCCTTGGCCAAACACGGCCTGCGACGAGTCCAGACAATAGGGGACGGCAACTGCTGGCTGCACGCCTTGGGTGTACACATTCCGGAAGTGCTTGAACAGGGTTCCTCCGTGAAGGTCCAAACTATGAACTTCCGTACCGCCATCTGCGCGTCGTACGATTGCAATCGGCAGCTTTACCCCCCCCGGGATGCTGGACGTTATTCCTGCTGACGGAGAGCCGCCAATGCGCAAAATCCTGCTTACTCCCAAAGCGCTCAACGAACCGCAGTTCCTCCATATCATTGCGAACATGCTTCGGCGAGTTATTCAGGTGTACACTCTGTGGCCGATGGATGACGTGCCAGGGGTGGGGTGCAATGTTCCCACCGATACCGATGCTCTGGCACAATACTTGCCGCCTTTCAGCATGAAATATATTTGCCCACATCCGTCACTGGGCTTGGCTAGCCGTGAACCGGTACGAGTCGCCCATTACGTTCAATTTCATAAGTTTCCTGGACACTACGAGCGGATCGAGGCAATTCCAGTTCCAGGTAGATACCCGTGTACACACCGTCGTGAGGTGCTGTTTTCGAATTGTCTCTTGGGGTATTGGGGTTGCTTTGATTGGTATGTGCGAGCTGGTGTAGAGATTCTTTACCTGGTAATGTTACCAGTCACGCTGGTTAACACACAGGTGCACGGAGGGTTTCCTATGGGGGACATATTGTTCCGTGCTCACCTTGTTGGAGGTTTACCGTCCGCACCTTGTTTAGACTCCTGTTGTTTGCATGCGACTACATGTTGCGCGCTTCCCGGTGGCATATCGTTCGCCAGGAAGTCACACCGTGTTCGTGTTGCCCGGCAGCACAACATGTCGTTGTAGCCCGGCAGAACATGTACGGCCTGGGGTTGCTTACGTATGCCTGTGATGTGCGTATGTACCAGAGGGAGCCATGGACCACACGCAGTAGTAGTGTGCAGTACCCGGCGGTGTGTCGCTCGCTACGACAATGGTTGGTGGTGCCGGTGCCGAAGGACGGAAAATGTTTCATCTGGGCCTTGGCGATGGCTGTCTACGGCACTCGGGATGTGACTCGTGGAGCCGTGGCGGTGATAGCGGCTCGCATTGCCTGGGGTCATACGCAGACCGGCATCCGGCGCGAGCAACAACGCCAACTGTGCGAAGAATACAATTGTCACTGGGGATACTTGACGGGCAGCACACTGAGGATCTACTCGGAATGTAGATATGAGAATGTCCTCCCGCTGAGCCTCAGCACACCTTGTCACGTAGACCTAGTACAATTTAGAGGGAAGCGACCCTCCTTGTGTAGGATTTCCGAGCTACGACCAATCGGGATCTCGGTACAGTACACCTGCTCATCAACGGATGTTGAAGCTTCCATCGATCTAACCATCTAATCATCGTAAGCTCCTTGTTATACGGAATGTTATATGCTGGCGTGAAGCGATTCCAGCAGCTACTTGTTGCCAATCCTATTGGGGACCCTTGTGGGGATCCCAAGTTCCCAATCCTTTTGGGGACCACTCGAGGGCACCTTGCGTGTGCCGATTACCCGCTCGCTGCCTTGTGCCCGCCGGTACACTTCGTGTTAGTGCATCCCAGCTCCCTATGTCATGGTGATGGTCCGTGCACGGGGCATATGTTGGGATGCAGGTCGAGTATCACACATACCTCGGTAGAGTGGGCTTGCATCGTTGGCAACTCATAAAACTGTGGGGACAAGAGGGGAGAGCCCAGCAGGGCTTTTGGCCAGAGAGTGATTCCGACAGCTTCGGGGAGCACGCCCTTGCACTGTTGAATGACGTCTACGGTGAGAGTCGGCTACAGCATGCTCGGTATGCCATGGTCGGCGAGTGTCCTCTGACACCGGGAGCAAGCTACTTCGAGTTTGCTGGGGTGCCCCGTCCGGGTTGGGCGGTCCCTGAGTTTGGCGAAGGCTTGCTGCGTATACGTGTGTACACCACCCCCGGGGACGGCGGTGACTGCCATGGATGGTGGGGTGAGGTAGTGCTCGTCCGTGGTCCGTGGGCACACCCATGCCTTCACTACACTAACGCCTTCCAGTCGTTTTTCGTTACCAGTTTGCACCGTGACCTCACGGATGCCCCCACCGTTGCCAGCCCCCCTGCGGTTGGGGCTGTCTCGAGGGTATTGACACCCACCCAGCTTGGGGAACGTGTGGACGACGTGAATACTGTGTACTCCGCCTTCATAGCATGGCGTGGCTACGTCCGTCTTGTATGCTGTGCCATGTGCGGCCTGCTGGCTGCTAATCGAAAGTGGTGCCCGTGCCGACGTGTAGCGTACTGCGGCCCTAGCTGCCAGCGTGCTCACTGGAGAAGCCACAAGCCAGAGTGTGCGTGGAAGACGACGTCCGACAATAGCCAGGGAACTCGACCGGGCCTTTAGAGCAGCAGACTGGGATCTTACCACTTAGTGTGTCATTTGGTTGGTTGGGGTGCTTATTTTGGGCCTGTCTTGTCCATCTCGGGTGTCGCTGTAGTGTTTTCGCTGTTGTCGAGTTTATGGTTACAGCGTTAAATTGCCCTAAATCCATATATGTAACGCCCCTAATATCATTTCCTTGGCGGGCCTCATTTTTTGTATGTCGTCCCCTAGTTGTGCAAAATATTTGGGGTGTTTCGGTGTGTTTTCCAAAATCTTTTACTTTTACGTAGAGCATTTTTGGGAATTCGCTTGTGGTCGAGTGTCGGCAGTTCGCCCTCATACTTTGTGTAGCGTGTATCCCTACCCTCCTGAGCCATTCCCTAAAGTTTTTTCCTGCCCCTCTCAGTATATGGGGCTGTGTGAAGTCATTTGTGTCTTTAATTGGTAGGGTTTCGGTAGGGTTCGCCTGCATATCGTGGTAATGTCGTGCAAACTTGCCGAGTGGGAATGTAATCCTAATATTGCTATCAGTGTACCATGTATTCTTTTGTTTAAGTATATATATGCAGCGGTTCATTGCTGCAGTCTTCTTCTGTCGTTCGTACATTCCATGGGAATTCAGTTTATGTTCATTAGTTTCGTGTTGAGCATGGTTCGTAGTGCCTGTGGGCCCCGCCTGGAAGTTAATGTGTTGTTTATAATTTATTATAACTTAGCAGAGCCAAGGTGGGTATAGTACACCGGCCATGTACCAACTGAAAAACGGTAAGGTGCACGTGTACCCGGAGTGCACGCATTACTTTATGAAGGGAAGAACGCACCTTGCATCGATATCGTCGGTGTCGTGACCGGGTCGTTGTCGACCGTGTTGTCGCCATGCATGCGCTGGGGCCGGGCGAAGATACCGAGGGCGTCCCCGACGCTCCTGCCCATGTCGCATGGATCTGCATACGGGAAGACATTGCGGGTACATACGTACCGAACATGTATTAGGCGGCATAAGTAAAGTACATACACGGACGCATGTACCCGGCATGTACCCGGCGGCGGGTACATGCCGGGTACGCATGCCGTGCCGCGAGCAAGTACACGTCGGGTACAAGGTAGAGTACACGTGTACCCGGCATGTACGCATGGACGGATACATGTGTACCACATATGTACTATCACCGTACGTTTTCGGTACATGGGGACCTTATCAGTACGCAAATGATGTACCCTGCATGTACCCGAACGTAGTTGATGGGTACATGTGTTATTTCTGCACCCAACTTTGGCTTCATTCTTGTACTTTTGTGTACTTGCTCGCGGCGGATGTTGGGTACAATTAGGGTATACATGAACCATCCCGTTCCTAAAATCCGCCGCGAGCAAGTACAAGAATGAAGCCAAAGCAGAGAAGAAGGCTTTCTTTTTTTGAAGCGGCCCGCATTTGGAAGTTTTATTGGCCCAGTTTCGGCCAGCCCGGCCAATCTTCAAATTTGCCCGCCGCAGGCGCAAAATTTTAATTTTAAGTATGGCAAGATCATAAAAATCGCACAATTTTCACGAAAAATTTCATAATCGGGACCCTTGAGAGACGGCCCGCATCCAACAATCGAGCGGCCCGCAACCGGCCCGGGCTGACTTCAAACGGCCCCGGGCCGGCCCCTCACGGTAAGCCTTCTTCCCTGAGCCAAAGTTGGGTGCAGAAATAACATATGTACTCAGGCTTGGTAGATGCAAGTGCATGCGAGTACAATTTACACTTTTCCCGACAGCTTCAGGTACAACCCAGGCGCACGTGTACCCAAGCGAACATCACCAAAACGCAAAAAAAGTCACCAAAACCCCCAAAAACAAGTTGGCCTCATTTTAAAGCGCACGACGAGCGCAAAAAATAATCGAGTGCACGACGAGCCCGAAAAACATTTTAGTTGCACGAAAAATGGGCAAACGTGTTGCACCAAAAAAAAAAGAACAGAGAAAGAAAATCGTACCTCAATTAGGATGACCGCCCGAGTAGAGCGGTGGGGTGGAATAATCGATGACGCGGATCGCGATCGATACGTGACCTGCGTGCCTGCGATCTACAACCCGCGAGCGCGAGCGTCATGCGGTGGATTATTCCATCTCCAATCGTCCGATGGCATGGCATCGCATAGCATGGCACACGTTTCGCAGAATTCGTCATCGTCATCGTTATCGTCGAGCGTGCTCGCGTGACGAGGACGTGCTGTGACTTCTCACGCCCCCCAACGGGCAACGGGAAGTGAAGGTGTCCACTCGACTGTGTCACAGTAGGCATTTTTACAGAATACTGTAAAAGTTCAAACTCACCGCTACAGCCGTCAACGCTTCACATTTCACCGTCCAGCAGTGTGCAGCAGCGTGTGGTGGCCTCGCCAGCGGGTTGCATGTTATGATATTTCTCATTCTTGCTCGCTGCAATATGTTACAGGTTTGTAGGGCATGTTTTTATATGTATATGCATTATTTTGTGTGTGCTTAGCGCGCTCATCCTTGGCATGCGCGGAACTTTGACTTGGAGTGAACGGGAAGATTCCCGCGAGTCCTTTGTACTCGAAATAGTTGGCTCAAATCCAACTCACTCCACCTCTCCTTTTCAGTTTCCTTCGTTAATTTCGTTTGTCACTTATATTATCTTTCATATTTACTAAACGTTACTTGGTTGGTTTTTTTTTTCAGATCGCTGAAAATATTCGAGTGGTGAAATTAATTTTTCCACCATCATCTCGCGTTCACATTCGCGCTTCTTTGAGGTTCCTAGGTTGCTAGTTATGTTTTGCGCAAGGGAATCTTTAATGCGTTTTCCGCTTTTTACTAAGTGTTGGTTCTTTGCTTTACTTTTCAGATCGGCTGTTTTGCCCTGTATGGAGAAAATCGACTGCCTCGAGTACTTCATGAGCTTCAAGCGTCCCTTCGAGCGTGCTAGGTTGATAGATTGTTTACAATCGTAGTGTTGGAACTAGAAATCGTACGAATAGAACGCTATTTTGCGTATTGGTAGGATAGAGATGAGTAGTCCCAATTGTATCCCATCGTGCCTAGCTAGCTACACTATCGTATTAATATGATTGTATTAAACATGCTCGAGTGTTCCATGCGTATGCGTGATGTGCTAGCCTTCGCATAGCATACGCATTGTGAACACACTTTATGTAAGTAGCACACATTTTCGCAATCCTCTAGTGATATTGTGCATATAGATAGGCCTCGTACACGCGCATCAAAGCTGTACCCCCCATTGCGTGCATGTGTACCGTTTTCGAGTACACATGCACCTATAGCGTACTAATGCATACGTACGTACATATTGGGTACATATGTATGGGAGGCTCGTACACGCTTGGTACATGTGTACTAATAATGCACCGATATACACGTCCATATGGGGTACGTATGCACCAGTCATGTTAGTATCAATAAGTACATATGTACCTGGTCTGCGTACTAACATGCGTACCCGGCATGTACCTCACTCAAATGTACATGCGGGGTGCATATGCACCAGTCATGTTAATATCAATAAGTACGTATGCACCTGGCTTACGTACATATGTACCTGACCTGCGTACACGCATACCCGGCATGTACCTGATGCGCGGGTACATGTTGGGTACGTGCGCACTAGGCATGTTTATATCAATAAGTACATATGTACCTGGCCTAAGTACATATGTACCCACATTGTACCCCGGGTGTCCCAACGGTAACATCCAACGGTAACAAGTAATGGTAACATCCAACGGTAACCTGAGTACATATGCGGTACACATGTACCCGTCTATGCGTACATGCCGGGTACATGCGCAGGCGACATGAGGTACATAAATAGACGCATGTACCCGTCGTGTACCCGGTCGTGGGTACATGCCGGGTACGCATGCCGCGCCGCGAGCAAGTACACGTCGGGTACAAGGCAGAGTACACGTGTACCCGACATGTACCAAACCCCGTTTTTTACTGTTTTGGTACACGTCGGGTACACGTTGGGTACACGTTGGGTACACGTTGGGTACACGTCCCGGGTACATGTCGGGTACATATGCACTGGGGTTTCCAAAATTTGTAGGGATAATAAGCCGCGCCCATGCAGCGCGGTCGATGCATAAGCCGCGCCCATGCAGCGCGGTCGATGCGTAAGCCGCGCCCATGCAGCGCGGTCGATGCGTAAGCCGCGCCCATGCAGCGCGGTCGATGCGTAAGCCGCGCCCATGCAGCGCGGTCGATGCGTAAGCCGCGCCCGTGCATGCAGCGCGGTCGATGCGTAAGCCGCGCCCATGCAGCGCGGTCGATGCATAAGCCGCGCCCATGCAGCGCGGTCGATGCATAAGCCGCGCCCATGCAGCGCGGTCGATGCATAATGCCTATTACCCACAGCTCGCTTAAGGTGGCATAAGCCACCTTAATTTAAAGGGCCCATGGGGGCTTCTTCGGCGGTGCTTTCAAAATTTGGAGATCTGCGTCGTCAAGATCTTGAGCTGCTCTTTTTGCAGTGTCTTATCAAAAGTTTGATCTGAGTTCATCTTGACCCTCAAAATCTCGGTTGAAGTAGGATAAGCATTTCCCAATTAGCTCACGGGGGCTTCCTCGAAGACGCTTTCAAAATTTGGAGACCCATGTTGTCAAGATCTCGAGCTGCTCTTTCTGCAGTGTCTTGCCAAAAGTTTGATCCGAGGTCACGCTTGACCGTCAAAATCTCGGTTGAAGTAGCATGGGTATGCAAAAACCGGGAAAATCGCTCAAATTTCACTAAATGTTGCACCCTCTTGGATACTTCCCAAAATTGCTCACCGGGAACTTGGGCTCGCCTAATAGTGCACATCGTGTCTAAACGAAGAATACAATAATGTCGCCGTCATTTTGAGCTTAAAAAATCTAGCTTCCGGTGCCGATAGCTCCCGTAATAATTGAAAACGTTAAGGTGGCTTAAGCCACTCTAAATCGCTTAAGCCACCCGGAGGGTAATAGCCAATAAGCCGCGCCCATGCAGCGCGGTCGATGCATAAGCCGCGCCCATGCAGCGCAGTCTCGCTGTCCTCTCACTCTAAATGCCTCTTAACGATGGAATCGCAGAAATGAGACTGGAACCGGCGAATGAGACTCAAATGAGACAGGGTATTTTTTTGCGGAATTCTGGTTCCAGGGGCCATATAGATGTGGTATCCATGATAAAAAACGAACTTTGTTAAGAAATTTTGATTTTACAGCCGAAAAACAGCCAAAAACACTCCACGAAGGCTGAAAAGTTGGGATATCTGAAATTTGTTTAAAAGACAAGATTATTGCGATACTCACATATTTTGAAGTTGAAAATATGATATAATAACAAGGTAAGTTGAAAATTTATGAAAAGACCATGCATACTCCTAGCTTAGAATGTTTTTTGGGGTATTTTTGTGTCACGTGAAGCCGCGACACACTGAAAATAAGTGAAAATTGACTATAACACGGGATAACGGTGTTGTAGGCTCAAACTTATCTTAATTAAGAATTTTCAAAACAAAAGACATAAAAAAAAAACTTCATAGGGCAGTGCTCCACAGCTGCGGGATGGCTCATTTTTAGCCAGTTCAGCTGAAATGGCTTAGGGTTTGAAGCGGGAGTGCAAGTCATGCCTTGAACTGTGATGAATGATGAAAATGCAAAGTATCCCTACTGTTCACAAGTTTCAAATATGGTCAAGAACCAAAAAAACACCACCCACAATACGTGGGATTGAAGCATATTCACAATTACTATTTACATGCACGAGCATTACTCAGGGTTTGAGTGCAGGCTAGCCTAAGAGATGGGCGCTGGTACTTCCCCCATAAGAGCGCTGTACATCCGCACCACCGCCTGTGCATACAGTGCGTCGGCGGTGCTGCCCGACTCCCCCTGGAAGGAAGCAAGGTCTTTAAGCTCCTCCAACCTGATGCTTGCCTCGAGGGCGGCGATTGTGCTCTGCTCCTTCAAAGCAATGACGAGCTTCTGTGCCTCTACCCCGGCCGCTCTTTGCCTGTCAGGTACCAGCCTTGGCTGTCCCACAGGCACTCCTGGTTTACCTTGGGCGTCCAACGCCACGGGCAGCGGCTGCTGCGATGAGCCCTGAAGACCTCGGAGAGGGCCAGCTTGGCCTCCGGGCATCAAAGCCTGCGAAAGCCCCATTAGAGATGGTCAGTAGTGTGCCAGGTTTCGGAACTGCGAGGGACATATATATAAATAAAAAAAAACAATACAAAACTTTATATTCTAAAGAAGAAGGAAACCTTACCGAGATGAGCTGCATGGCGATCTCCTGGGTGTACTTCTCGCTGTTCCTATGGTTTTCCCGTTCGATGGCCATCTGCTCCTTCAGATCCTGGACGGCTTTCTGTGACTGTTCGTTGATGGCGTTTTTGAACGTGTCCATCGTCTTGTTGGAAGCCTCGGAGAGTTGCTGCTGAGCAACGACGTGTTTGTCCGTCAGCTGCACCTGATGCTGCAGGTGCTTGTTCTCAATGGCATCTTGCCTTTGCAACAGCGCTGCTTGGAGCTCCTTGGCCTCCTGGTTGCGATCGTCCTGGTCTTTGCGCAATTCCTGCTCCCGAAGCCTTGCTTGCTTCCCCTGCTCCTCCAAGGCCTTCTTACCCTCCAACTTCGACTCCTCCAGAGCCTTCTGAAGGCGCTCGTTTTCCTTGGCAAGGTTGGCAACCTCAATCTCGGACTGGTCACGAGCACGTTTCAACTCTTCAAGGTTTTGTCTGTCGGCGTCGGAGTCGGTGTTCCTGGCATTAGCGTTCCGCACGCTTTCGGACGTCAGCCTCAAGAACAGGTCCGCCATGTACTTCTTCATCTTGGCGTCCTGTGAGCATGTGCAGGTTTGTCAGTCAACAGTCTGGTCAAAACTTAATCAACAAAACAAAATAGGGAAAAGGGGGCCATAAGTACCATGTCCTGGACCTTCTCCTTTTTGGGAAGAGGTCTGTCTCGCCGCTTTGGGAGCTCATCCTCTTCCTCAGACTGGCTTTCTTGAACCATGCTCTGAGAAGGCTCCTGCTCTTCGTTTTGCACCCCAAAGGAACCGTGCAGTACTTCTTCATGGTGCAACTCAGGCTCGTAGGTCTTTTCGCTGTCCGTAAGGTCCTGTTTTTGCCATAAGGTCACCGGCGGCCGACGAGAGGAAGTCCGTTTCCTTTTGGTATCTGCTGTTGGCTCTAGTGGCGATGACAGCTTTCGTTTCCTTGTGCCACTGCCCAAATCAATGCCAACAGCTCCGCTTGCACCCTTCCCCTTGGCCTCGCCAACAGCTCCGCTTGCACCCTTCCCCTTGGCCTTTAAAACTGCTTTCTGATTCCCCTTCGAGTTCTTGCTACCTTCACCAGCATGGTTGCGCACCAGCACGGGTACTTTCCGCTTGTGGTCGTGTGGAGTACTGTCCGCTAGGTCCATCATGCCTTGCATCGGTCCCTTACCACTTGACATGACATATGCCGTCACCTTTCCCACCAAACGGAAGGTGAGCCCCGCTGTGAAGTTGGAGGAGGCGAGAGTCCAGTAGTTGGTGTCGCCAACCTTTGTCGCTATCCTCGCCCCACCTGGCTGCTCCGAGCGCCTCTGCTCCTCGGCCGCGATCTTTTCCCAGGCAAAAGCCAATACCTGCTTAAAGCCTTGATACCTCTGGGCCTCCTCCGCTACTTCCCCATCGGAAAATGGCAGCTTGGTGGGTAACGTGCTGAGGTCGCCGTCTGCATACTCGGGCAGGCGGATGTCGTGGGCGTAGACCTTGTTGCTCTGCAGCTGAAGAAACGGGTACCTGTCGCAAAAGTGCTCCTCCCGCTTGAGCGTGACATGTCGGCTTTGAAGGAGAGGGGTTTGAAACATGACGTATTCGGCCGTGTTCCCGGAATGCTTCTCGCTCATCAAAGTGGCATGCAACTGACCCGAGCTGCCTTGGCTCAAGTTGGCGCCAACGAACCGGATTGTGGCGCCGTCTAGATCAACACCAGCCTCGTTCCCCAAGTCCATCACTGTTTCTACTTGCATGCCCTGTACCAAGGGCATGCGATACGTAAGTTTCTTCTCCCGGGTGAACTGGGCCTCGAGGTAGACGTACACCTGTAGAAGCCACCATTTCGGAATAAAGATAAGTTACAGGCCAAATGAAAGCAAACAATGTGGTTTTCAAAGGCAGGCCGGTCGCTTACCGGCTGTTTGCCGTTCACCAAACGCGGCACCAACTCCGTTCGAGCGTTCTTGACGTTCTGTTTGGCGTTTGTACCCTCTTCCTGCGACATCTCCTCGAATGAAAGATATTCCGGGTCATCCGGACTTGGACCCCGTACGACTTGAAAGTCGACCGCTGCTCGAACATCTTTATCCTCACGGAACACGAAGGTGATGTCCTTCACGTCCCCGTGCTGGCAGGTCAGGTACGCAATTGCATCCCCAAATGTGGGAAAGACACCTGGGTTGCCTGGTTTGCGTAGATTGAAGATCACCACGTGATCCGCAACCGCATGCCCCGACACAGGAGGCGTCCAGATTTGTTTGAGCCATGCCAGCCCAACTAACAGAGGCAACCCCAGGCTGTTGACCTCCTCAAACTCAAGCAGAAACAGCTTTCTGCCCGCCCTTGCCTTCCACCTAGGCTGCTCCAAGGCGACGTCGTCATCCTCGTCGAGTTGCTGACTTACATGGGGTGCGTCCACGATGACGCGTGTGTCCTCCTCCTCGGGTTGGGGTCCGTACCGCCTCTCGCACATCGTCAGCATATTGCTGACGATGTTTTTTTCGTCCGCCTTGTATATTTTGCTTTCGAAAACATTATATCCGGACCCGTCCTCCAAGCATTTCAGCAGGAGCTCTTTCCCACATGCATGATCCAGTCCGAAGTCTGCATAGATGATTACAGGCTTCCCGTGCCCATCCTTCAGACCGCCCTGGTCCAAGCACTGCCCCAAAAGCACGTACTCCCACCCATCGGCCGTGACCTTTACCAGCTCCTGGCAGGTGATCAGACCCTCCGAAGCAAGGTCCACGCTGAACGCATCTATTTCAGCGTGGACCTGCAACTGATCCAAGGGGTTGCCGCCCTGCTCGAAAGGCAACAATTCCCCTGCTGCTTCCATGGCTTCTGCGAGGTTTAGCGCCGCAGGTGATTCTTCTGCTAGAACCGAAGGTTTGGGTTCTTTTTTTTCGGGGCTGTCGTTGGGAGAAGAATGACCACTAGAACCAGGTTCTCCAGTACAATATTGCACCATTTTTTCTGTTATTTTTTAAGCTGAGTCTTATGAGAAAACATTATTTTCTTGAATGTGTTTCCACAAGGGGCCGTTTAAATCATAGTTATCCCAAGTTAGAATTGTTTCGCACACTTGTCCCGCAGTGTCAAAAGGCACCGTAAAATAGCCCTCGTTTTTGAGCTGAGCTTCTAAAATCTTCTCCAAGTCAGGAAGGGCCCTAGTTAACAGTTCTTCTACGGAAGCCAAACCCATTATTGTTGAGAACACCAAAGTGCATAATATAAAGTAAAATCTTGCGAATTTTCGTCACCGGTACCCAGACAATAAATTGTTAAACAACTACCTGGGCACCGGTGACGAAAAACCGCAAGATTGTGTCAAGGTGGGAACAATCTACCAAAATCCTCGACGAATTTTCAGAATTCGTCGAGCAGGGTCCCAGCGCCCGTGAGGAATTCTGAGAATTCGTCGAGCGGGGCCCCAGCGCCCGTGACGAATTCTGAGAATTCGTCGAGCGGGGCCCCAGCGCCCGTGACGAATTCTGAGAATTCGTCGAGCGGGGCCCCAGCGCCCGTGACGAATTCTGAGAATTCGTCGAGCGGGGCCCCAGCGCCCGTGACGAATTCTGCGAATTCGTCGAGCGGGGCCCCAGCGCCCGTGACGAATTCTGAGAATTCGTCGAGCGGGGCATCAGCGCCCGTGACGAATTCTGAGAATTCGTCGAGCGGGGCATCAGCGCCCGTGACGAATTCTGAGAATTCGTCGAGCGGGGCCCCAGCGCCCGTGACGAATTCTGAGAATTCGTCGAGCGGGGCCCCAGCGCCCGTGACGAATTCTCAGAATTCGTCAAGGGCTCTGCGGCCCTGAAAGAATTCCTGAACAATTCGTCACCAATGTCACGAAACAGAAACACCTAAAGCGGTTTACCCGACTCAGGTAAGTATTTTTTGTTCTGCTCAAAACATGGAGTCCCGCAAAAAAAGACCCTCCAGAAAGCAGCTTGCCCAAAAACAGCGAAACAATATCGCCACGTTTTGCTCGGCTGAATATTCATGCGGATGCTCTGAGAACTGCGGTCGTCAGTTTGCGTACGCTTCCTACGAAAGAAACTATAATCATAAGAATCTTCTATCTCAACCGGAGCTCACTTCTATGCTGACCTCCACTATTGCTGATGCAGTCGTGCGGGACGCTAAAACAGGAGAGCGTTGCATCCCTTGTATCAGCACCCCGTTCAAGTTCGGTGACAAGAGGGTATGCGCTGTCACTTTCCGCAACTTGTGGGGCTTGCCACGTGCTTCATTCTTTCGGTACCAGAAGGCTGCCCTAGCATTGGATGGCATGATTCCGAAGACGACTGTTTTTCAAGAGAAAAAGATCCCCAAAAAGCCGTTCGGTCATTGTTACGACGCTTTTAAGGACTGGGCTATGGTTCACATGTTAAAAGGTCTTCCACAAGACATGCCAACCGATGGGTCGCTACAGATCAAGCCGCTGAATTACGACGTCGAGTATATTAATTACCGACGCCTGGTGGCGGAACCGGTCCTTGTCGTGAATAAGACCTTCCGGAAATACTGCAGGCACTTGGTCAAGAAGGAACTGAACATCCGTATTCGGAAGAAGGTGGAAGTGGCAGGCATGTGTTCGATCTGCGACAACCTTGACGCGCGTTGGGCTAAGTTGCAGGCTTCCGACCCAGACCATGACGCTTGGAAGGAGCTAACTAAGCTGAAGGAATCACACAGCGAGACGCACAAGTATCAACGCAACTGCTACGACGCACGCAGGAGAGAAAGCGCTGATCCTCTTAAGGATATCGACTCCATCGCTCTTGACGGGGCGGCAAACAAGAATACCGTGGTGCCTCACGCCCCTCATCAAGTGAAACACATCAACGAGAAGAAACAGAATTTCTTCAACTTGCATCTGCAGCTCACTATACTACATGGTTGCATGTTGCTCTTCAATCTGAGTTTTCCTTGGAGCCAACCCAAAGGCGCGAACATGATGCTGACATCATTTACCAACCTGCTTATGCTCCTGGCTTTGGGTCATACTGGCAAACGGTTCTTCAGGAAGACGTTGCATCTTCAAGTTGACGGAGGCTCTGAAAACTGGAATCGCTACACGTTCGGCTTTTGCGCCCTGCTGGTTTATTGTGGCATCTACCACAAACTCGTGTTGCATCGCCTCATGGTTGGACACACCCACAACGATGTTGATGGCTGGTTCGGTTTGATGAAGATGTACATATTCGGTAAGGATGCTACAAAAGCAGGTCGATGGCTCATCTTACTCGAAGACTATATCAGCTGGCTTATATCGTGGCCGGTAAATAAGTTCTTGAAGCTGGTACAAGTTCAGGGTCAGCAGCTGGACTTCAAAAATTGGCTGAAGCCGCATCTGAACTGGGACCTCACGGGATATGGAGGTATGGTGCGCGATGTGCATTACGTGGAATTCCAAAAGGACGAGCGTGGCGTAGTTCGCATGAAGCACAAAGGGGGGACCATGTTAAGCCTTGTCTTCCCAAAGGCGTAGACGACGACTTGACCAAAGGTCTGGAAGTAATGAACAGCTATCCCGACATTGACAGCTCTCCACCCTTGCAGGAAGTGCAGCCGCTTCCAGCGAAGGAGGAGGCAGACACCCTGAATGCGTTTCAGCGGCTATGTGATCACTACATTCTGTACGGGGGTCGAAAAGCCCGCTAAATAAGGGCGGAACTGAGCGGCGAAATTGATCGCGATGGCATGGGCCGCCGGATATAATATTTTCGACGGTCGATTATAGGCCGGAACTGAGCGGCGAAATTTTTAATAGCCTCCGATTGGTAGCGATGACATGAACACGATCCTGAGAAGAATGAATCGTCTCCGAAGTTGATGCAAGCAGGTTGCAGCGCGATTGCGGATTGGATATACAAATTTCAGACCTCGACACGTGATCACAAATATTCCCTCTGAAAAGTGAAGATACCGATCTTAAAATTACAAAACAGCCGAGCGCTTCCCGTTTGTGCGGGATATTCACATTTATTCCATGGAATATTTCATATGAATTAACACACATGCACACGCAGGGGAAACCCTCGGCTGCTTGGTTCGAACCCAAACCCGAACCCAAAACATCTGCCTTAGAAATAAATTGCGCGTTGGGCGCACAAGTAACTTGAAGCCTTGAGCTTCAGGTAACTTAAAGATATATCCCTTGGCAGTAATTGTGCCAAGTTTCGTGCTCTAGGACGCACGGGAAGCCCTCGGCTGTTTGGCATCTTTGCGTTTGGGTTCGAACCCAAACCCAAACCCAAAACATCTGCCTCAGAAATAAATTGCGCGTTTCGCGCACAAGTAACTTGAAGCCTTGAGCTTCAAGTAACTTAAAGATATTTATCTTGGCAGTATATGTGCCAAGCTTCGTGCTCTAGGACGCACGGGAAGCCCTCGGCTGTTTGGCATCTTTGGGTTTGGGTTCGAACCCAAACCCAAAACATCTGCCTTAGAAACAAATTGCGCGTTTCGCGCACAAGTAACTTGAAGCCTTGAGCTTCATGTAACTTAAAGATATGTATCTTGGAAGTATTTGTGCCAAGTTTCGTGCGCTAGGACACACGGGAAGCCCTCGGCTGTTTGCCATCTTTGGGTTTGGGTACGCTCGAACCCAAACCCAAAGGCAAAGGCATAGGACAGTTTCGTAGATTCTGTCCCGATGCCTTTGCAACCTCGCATGCTAACTCATATTATAATGAATATTCAACATTCAAGCGTTGGATACCCCACGCCAACGGGAAGCGCTCGGCTGATTTGTTATTTGGGTATGCGCACCCAAATGACAAAAAGCGCATCTTTGAAACTCGTTAGTTTCAAAGATGCGTGGCCGATGCCTTCGTGCTTATGTGTATATTTCATATGAAATATGCCATGGGATAAATGTGAATATCCCGCACAAACGGGAAGCGCTCGGCTGTTTTGTAATTTGGGTTACTCGCAAATGAAAGCTACTTGCACTCCTCATGTACGTATTGCGATCTGGGATGCGAGCGCGTTGTTTCGCTCGCATCCGAGATTGCTCAGAGCGACACACGGTGCATAAACCTCGGTCAAATGTACTTTCATCGTGGGTGCACTGTCTTTTCGGCATATTTGTTGATACGTCGATTTATTCTATCCGAAATTCAGAACCTTTCGAGTGCGTGGCTGGAAAAAAACATCGGCCACCACTGTTAAGCACTGTACAAAGCGACATAAACTGTACAGAACGACAATGTTTTGTAATATACGCCACAGTCTCGGTTCGGCATATGCGATGCTCATTGTCACGCGGACAGCATTCGGAGTTACACGAAGGGACGCGTGACTCACGCACGCAGGGTGAAACATCACGAAATCGGATCCTCGACGGAATGGGAAGAGTCATACCAGATTCGCGTCAACGCGGTGTCATACGTCGAGGGGATAATCGATCCCTCTGCGTCACGAGGCATCCTTTATGCTGTGGCAGGAATAAATATTCTGGAGCGTTCAAAAAAATAGAATCGTTTCGTAATCGAACGTCGCGCACCGTGTCAATTGAAAAATTATTTAGCGGACTTTTCGACCCCCTTTCAGAATGTAGTGATATTTGTCGTCGACCATAACATTCAGTCTTACATCGACTGTATGGCGACCGTTCGACCGCCCGATCGAAATATCAACCGACTGGCTGACGGACTGTCCGTTCGATCTTTAGTCACAACTAGCAGACTCGATCGGATATATGTCACGCGCATCTCGTGCTTCAAGATCGTCTCACCAGTCACCTTTCCTACTTCAGATATTTCAGGAGTCACGCGGCCCCGACGAGCTCTGACGATCGCGCATCCACGATTGAGGAAATCTCATATTAGATCCCGATTTGCCACACCTTCACCATTCTTCAAGCTCTCTTCATGCGCCGCCTGTTTCATGCCTGCTGTTTCAGCATTCTGCTTTCTTGTTTGACTAACAACTTTTACACGCCACTTCGTTATCCCAGCGGATATCCTGAATCGGTCGTGTTTTAACCTGTATGCGTGGAGCCTGGCGGGGGAGGGGGGCTTTCCTCGCTGCGTGCGATGTTTCACATTAGCCGTTGCTGGCCCGGTTCTTGTTTCCTACGTTGTAGGGATGCTCGGAGACCGTCGGGCTTCTTCGCAGCCTGACAGTATGGGTTCAATTCCCAACATCTCCTCCGGGCATCGTTATTTTTCGCAGGTTGCCACTATGTTGTGCATTTTCTGAAGCCGCCAGCAACTGGCGGCATCTTTCCAGCTCTACTAAACTCGCTGAAGATAGGGGTGCTTGGAGACCGGCGGGCTTATTTACAACCCGACGGTTTGGGTTCGAGTCCCAACATCTTTACTGACTAGCGTATCGTTTTTTTGCAGGTTTCTTTTTTAACGCCGGGCTCCTTCTGATGCCGCCAGTAACGTTGCTGGTGGCATGCTGTAATTTCCAGTCTTGCAAAAATGATATTCGCTTGTTTATTTTAGAAATTCGCAGGTTTACTTCAGAATTACTCAACCTATTTCCCTGTTTACTGTTTCGCTGTTTTTTTAGACGTCTTCCGTGTAAACTCCCAATCGAGGGCGAAATGCCAACAACAATAGGTTTGTCCGTATTGGGGTCGTTCCCCAACGTCCTGACTAAGTCGACGCTCGTGTGCTGCAGGAAACATGTTTGGAATTATTTTGGATCTGTGCTCTGTGCTCGTGTTTTCTTATCGCCCACGGGTCGTCGAACCCTTAGATTAGAAACTAGCAACCTAGCATGGATGGTATTAATTATGCTATTGTTTTTTAAGAGTCTAATTTGTGTTAGCTAATCTTTCGACCGATCTGAAATGCCTGCATGTTTGCCTCGTGCTAGTATGCATGATAGTTTGATAGCATTAATTTCTTGGCATCCTCCATACAACTGTCTAATATATTCGTATTACATGCCATCTGCGCGGTAGGCGGTACTGTTAGTTCAATAAAAATGTACTATGATTTATGTGCGGTGTCATTCGTTTGTGGTTCCAATAGCTCAAAAATTCGTTTTCGTGAATTTTGTAGCCAGCTACAAAATGGGCCACCCCGGGAGCTTTTGTAGCTATAGCTACAAAATGGGCCACCGCGGGAGCTTTTGTAGCTAAGCTACAAACCCGGGTAGCTACAAAAATGGTAGGGGGTAGCTACAAAAACGTCGTGCTACCATCTGAGATGCATTCGGAAAAAATAGACTGCACAGCCCTTTTATTCCAATACGCTACAGGCTGGGTGTCTTACACTGAAAGACTACATAGCACACTCGAAATGGAAAATGGTTCGGAAGCAGCTAGAAACGGCGGCACTGGCCTCAAAGAAATGCACCCTGACGCGACATGGGATACCCTGCACAAATTGGCACATCAGGCGGCAAGTGACGCCTTTGGCACCAAGAATCAGAACAAAACTGGGAGGTACAAAAAGCCATCAGCAGTATCTAACTATATATACAAATGGCTAAACACAGTACGCCGCACCATCAAATATTTGGACACAAGAACTCATGTCAGCAACATTCCAAAGCAAGCCAAAAAGGCTGCCCGCACACTACCGTTTGCCTCGCTCCAACCCAAACACAATGAAGCAGCAGCCACATGGAGATTACGATTGCATGAAAATTATGTAATAATCAGAAATGCTTTTCAAAAAAGCAGAGACACGGACATTGAACGACGCAAACTTCGAGAAAAGGAAGCCCTGCAGCATCTTTTCTCAACTAACCTTTCGAGGTTTCTAGACACAGTCATGGGAAAGATGAAACCTACTGAAAAAGGTGCAGCCGCAACCCCAGGTAGTGATGGAAAGATACCTGAGACAAAATCGGAAAGACTAAACACAACACTAGATGAATACAAAAATAAAACATTATTTTCTTCTAACCCGAATGAGCCAGATGAACTCCCACAGTGGCTCACTAACATTCTCAAGGATAGCCCCAAAATCCCCGATACGGCTGCCGCAAGACTATTGACAGAAATCACGCACAAAGAACTTCAACAAGCATACAGTGCGGGCCCGATTTTAAGCAACACTCGTTTAAGCAACCAGCGCTGGAACTCTCAAAAATTAAGCAATTTCCAGCCTTTGCAAAAAGGCTGGATTTTTGGCCAACCCCGTTAAGCAATTCCAGCCCTCTGGATCGAGATCACGAAAATGGGCATTTTTGTTGTTTTTAGCTCATCAGAGTCAGAGTCCGAGTCGTCATCCACAAGCTCGGGCACTTCACTATCAGATGCACTATCGTCATCCTGTTGGTCAGACACGCAAATTGCATGGCTAGCATGGCTTTCATGTCGGTTGTTACTCTTGGAGAGTAGTAAAGACCTCTTCTCCTTCTGAAACTCATCCGGTGTCAAGACTCCCTCGTCGCACAACTGTTTCAATTCTCGCAGCTCCTTGGCAATCAGATGGGCCATAGTGCTTTCTACTAGTGTGCGATTGCAAAAATAAAATGGTTGCAATTTCCATGATGATTATGTATACATACACATTTTCAAAACAGGGGGAGGAACAACCTTTCAAAACGAGCCTTTCGTCTACGGACAACGCGACTTTTGGCTCTCTTTTCTCCTTCTAAGCAATGCGCTAAGCAATCGCAGCTGCCTCGATGGGAGCTGGTGACACATTTCTTAGTGCGCGACTGGCCAGTTTTAAGCAGTTCAATCGGCTGGGTGCCCCTGGGTCCCGCGAATTAATTTCGGGTCGTTAGATCCATTTAAGCAAACGAAAAAAACCGAAATCGCTGGGAGGCTGGAAATTTCGCGATTTTCGATATAAGCAATCGAGGGCTGGAGGCTGGATCGAAAATGACTGTTGCTTAAAATCGGGCCCACACTGTACTCGGACTGTGGTATCTCTACAGCACCAGGACCCTCAGGGATGAGATACTCGCAGTGGATCAAGGGTCCAGAGATTTTTCAAGAAGTTACTGTCTCACTTTTTAACCACATTCTTATAACTGGGAGATTTCCTAAGAGTGCAAAATCTGGAGTCATCCTTCCAATCCCTAAAAACCCCTCTGCACCATGTACCATAGATAATTCCAGACCCCTCACAATGTTGGAAACGGGTCTTAAACTATTTAATACAATAATTGCTAACCGTCTCAAAACAATACTCAACACCCACCCCATTCTCTTTCCCATTCAAGATGCCTTTCTTCCGAATAAAAACATAGATGACTCACTCCAAATTTTGAATGAAGTTATTTCGGATGCCAATAGATACGACAATGACCTCCACGTAGTTTACCTGGACCTCAAACAAGCATTTGACAGAGCTGAATTCTGGATTTTAGCGCTCAGAAAGTTAGGACTCCCATCACAAATAATCAACATCATCTCAGACATCACCAATGATGCCTCTAGAATGGTACTCACTGAAGAAGGCCTCACAGATGAATGGTCCCTCGAATGTGGAGTTCCACAGGGAGAAGTTTTGAGCCCACTAAGGGTTGTAGCCATTGTGGATATTCTGGCAATTTGGTTAGCAAAAAGAGCAAACGGTGCAAACCCGACAGGAACCACATATGGATATGAACTGAACTCGGAACGCCATAGACCAGACAAACCAGGAAATAATGTGATTCCTCCCTCCCAAAACCTATTAGAAAAGGACACCCCTTTAAATATCTTTGCACGGTTCTTCTGTGATGGCATCATGCTCGTGGGAAAAACTAAAGACGAAGTTCAAGACATGCTAGGTATAGTTAATGAATTTATGAGCTTCATCGGTATTCCCATCAATGTTAAGAAATCCAAATACTCTTACAGAAAGCGCATCAAACCTCGGGGCAAGATGGTTACACGATATGACCTGTCCGATGATTTACTCATCTCTGGGGGTCATCTGGAGTCCAACACCAATGACTCAAGTCCTTCCATTGATGCGAAATGGATACCCCCTGAGTCACCAGATTTTCTCGATTTCTCTAACAGTAAAGAGGTAAACAGATACCTCGGAGTATGGTTTGCACTAAATGGGGAATGGGACAAACAGGCGGAAATCCTTATCGACAGACTTAAATCTACTCTAACATCCATCCAACTGCAACACATGACTCTACACCAGCTAAGATATGTTATAAATGCGGTTGTAGTTCCGAGGATGGCGTACCCCCTTAAAGTTACCTCAGCAATTGCCAACTCCTCAAAGAATGTTGCAATTGAATTGGACAAAATGATAGCTTCGTTTATATATAATCAAATATCTGGGCTGCCCAGTTGACACCAATCACCAAATAATCTGGACAGCAGTCTGCCAGGGCGGGTACGGTATTGATAGTGTCTTCGATATTGCAACCGCGTCGTGTATTACTGAAACTATGAACACCCTGTGTTCTGCAGATGAACACGAATATTGGCAACACAACCACACGGACCGCATCACTGACCCCCATCTTATCTCACTATACCGTAGAAACAACAATCTATGGCTTAAAATAATAATTCAAAACATGAACAACGAAATGAGTAAAAATGCCATCTCGGGCTTCCCCTTATCACACTATGCAACCTACAGTCACACAAAAGACAAACGCTTTAACTGGTTCAGGCGTACAGGTCACATTATGGCAAAACTTGGATACGCTATCGACTCTAAAAATTACCCTGAAAATGAAGCGGGTGAAACCACATTAATCACCACCCTTCCCAGACAACTCTACATGTCGAGGAATGTTACCTCCGCAATTCAAAAATATAACCTCAAGCACACAGGTTCCTTT
Source organism: Cymbomonas tetramitiformis (assembly GCA_001247695.2). Lineage (NCBI taxonomy): Eukaryota > Viridiplantae > Chlorophyta > Pyramimonadophyceae > Pyramimonadales > Pyramimonadaceae > Cymbomonas > Cymbomonas tetramitiformis. The sequence goes on along the minus strand of LGRX02034322.1, from coordinate 11,433 downwards.
TTGACTCCCTGCGGTGGAATGTTAAAAAACTGGCAAGAAAGCAAAGGCTTTTTCAGGCTGAACGGTAATAGAACCCCTGGATGGCTAACCAAAATCGAAAAGGAAATGCTTCAAAACCCTGTAGATTTGGACCCACAGGCCAGATATGTAAAGAAACAATATAGAGACAACATAGTACCCCCGGACACGGGTGAGTTTTATTGGAAAGGAAGTGGTGACCGAGATTCCATCTCTCTTACTCACATTACCAATATTGACTTGGAGGCCATGTCAATACAATATACAGAATACAGTAACAATGCCATAAACCCTAATGTCTTTGTCAGAATCGAAGGAACCAGCAGTTTTCAATACGACTTTGAATATAGCATCACCAATGACGGTTGCATCCTAATCCCAGCAGGTCCCATTTTCGAGTATAATGACCATATGGACCCGCCCTCTTCTGTTCTTGCTAAAGTCAGTGATATTAACTCACACTATGATTACATCTCAGACAGACAGTATGAGACCATTATTGCCAGAATGAAAAACAAAACTGCGGAAGAAGAAAGTGAATATAGCTGCCCTAGCGACTCAGAAGAAGAATCTACCCCTCACGCCGAAAAGAGCAAACAAATGGAAGATTATGATATGGCAAGCGATGGTTCTCTATTTGCTGGTAAAAAATCAGCATGCAGTGGTGCAGCATATGCCATAAAAAACTTTGACAACGGAATGCCACTTGTTCGGAAGATGAATATCCCCCCCTCAAGAACTTTCGCCGCACCGGGGCTTCTTATCAAGGAAGATATCCAAAACCCTAGTAGCACATCTGCTGAAATTGCGGGACTGCGATTCCTACTCACAGAACAAAAAGAGAAACTCCTCAAATCCATGACTCCAATGGTACATGCCATTGACTCCATGGCCGCAATATCTGCTGTAACAAAGGATGGCAGATCCATGAGTGCTCGGGACAAATTACGTGAAGCTAATCGCAGAGATGTGCAGGCTGTTCGCCTACTGTTAGAAGAACTTGGCTTCTACAGTGAAGGAGACCACAGTAAAATCATCCTTAAATGGATCAGGGGTCACAATAATGACAAAGTCCATGACAGAGTGGACCGTACTGCTAAAAGAGCCTCATTCAGAGGGGGCTGTTTAGACATCTCCCGCTACGACCCTGCCGAGAAACTGCCCTTCTCGTTATTCTTTTTTGAGGTCCCTATTTTAGGCGATATCCGTAGTCACATTAGAAGAATTCAACGACTCTCACACTATCATAATTGGAGAACTCTACAGTCTCAAGGGAAGTACATGAGAATGCTCAACGAGAACAACACTGCCCCCACTAAAGATGTTTCCAAAATAACACCTAAAGCTTTCACCGCTTCTAGAAGCAGAGAACTCCTGGGTCTTCAAGCCTCTCCAGCACGTTTATTTAAACTGGGGAAAATCGGGACTGAAAACTGCCCCTACTCGGCCAACAGAACACAAAATGCACCTTCGAACACATTCAACTTGAATGCTCAGGACATAATAATAGTTTGTATAGTCTTAGATTAACCCAAGATAGCGAACTAAGGAAAATCATCGCTGAAGAAATCGCAGAAAAGCCCAAACTACTAAACCCTGGAAAAGGTACCACATACATCAAAACACAGCCATCGAAACTTTTTCCACTTGCTGACCTAAGACAGGAAATGAATGAGGAATTATACTTACACGCTCTCCCGGAAGCTAGCATGTACCGTCCATCAAGTTCAAAAAAGAATACCATTGCCGTGACCGCTAAACCCGAAGTGGACCATGTTACGGGAACAATCAAATATCCCGAACTCCAATATGTCCAAAAGAAAGAGTTTTGGAAACTTTTGGCTTGGCACCGCCTTTCCAACAAAGCAGTCCCATGCTCACTTGCGGAGTACTCGAATAGGGCACACGATATTCATGAAGCACTAAATGCATGTAAGTTTGAATCGGGAGATCCTAAAAACTGCTACGCAATCAGAAGAAGCCTCTTAGATATTTTGGTGGATGACAGAAACCTTGACAAAAACGGCTGTGAACTTTTCTCCAACCCACTAAATGCCCACCCTAGAATTCACTCGAGAAGATGCATACCCACCACAAGAATGAAAAAAGCCCTCAGGCCCTTCTGCCATCATGGGAAAATCGGCTTTGATGGTCTCGCTTGGGATGCCTACGTGGACCCAATAACAGGCATTGGCAGAATCGTTTACGGAAATCCCCCCTTTGATGGGAAGGATAAGGGCAAATCTTCGGCGGTTATGACTACCTTGGAAATGGGACATAAAGCGGCCAACACCTTCCCTGGATTTTCAGGAACATGGATTCTTCCGCTGTCTCCCAAAAACCAAAAAAGATGGTTTGATAAAGGCTTTAACTCCTATGCTGTTATGGCATTTGGAATTTCTACGGCATGGTCGGCTAGACCGTTGCTTGTTAAGGTGCATATGAAGACATACGTGTTCGTGCTTGCAACCAAGTTCTGTTTGGCATCGTTAGGCACATTTTGAGCTATCGAGTGCCTTGATAGGGGGTGTCTAAGGGGTCCAAATTGGCGTTTGTGGGGGGGTAAATCGATCGATTTAAATGTCGTTTAAGCGTGAGATAACTGCATGGGAGTTAAACTTGTTTTCAGATTCCCGCATAACACTATTCCATTTATCCCACATGGTTATTGGACGGGTGATGACCCCTACGTTCTTCCAGGTGGCGGTTGCTATAAGGATGACTTTTCGGATGTCGTTATCATAGCTATAGACAGTGCGCCCAGTCACCGAGTCACCCAGTTCACCCACGAAGAAGAGGCTAGAATACACAGGAGTCAGCCCTGATATTTGGAATGAAGTTCTGAACGAAAGCGACAAAGTACTTCCTTCTTCGCTTTGCCCATGGCCCACTCAAGACCCTCCTTATCATCAGAGTGATGTTGAGCCTTATTATGGTGGCCACCACGACACGCCAATCACCAACGCAAATTCCAAGCCCTTCATAAGCACCGTGAAATGGCCCAAAGTTCTTACACTCATGGGATACCTCCCTCCTTATTTTGGTACTGTCCTCAACACAATAGGTGTTCCCTGTGGCAAGATTAAACCTCTCCTTAAAAAACTTTCAAGAATTTGTAGGCAACACACCAAAAATAGGCGAGACGTGTTTCTGTCAAACACCACCACCACCTTAAACACTGACCCGCATACAGTTGACATCTCGAGCAGTGAAACCATGATAGAAACAGAAGCTGTGCAACAGTCAAACGACTTCCTTCAAACCCTCCTGCAATAATTTTCAAAAGTCTTGCAATATTAGATGGTTCCGTGTCCCCAAGGGGAGGGGCCGTCCCCCCATCTCCCAGCCCACCACAGGCCCCCTTCTCCAACGTCTCCAAATACCCTTAATTCTTCGACTTCCCTCCCCACCGCTGGATTCAGCCACCCCTCCACTCACCCGGCCATGGCTGCTTCTCCATCTTCTAGAGTTTTTTGCCTTGCACTTAGCTTTTTCTCTAGATGTCACCCTGCTGAAAAGTGGGTTGAGCCCCTTTGTGGGCGCGCTATAGCAGAGGGAGTAGCCCCTGGTGTTTTCACTAGCCTGCTTTGCAGGGATACCGCACTCTCAGGACTTTGTCCCCTTTGCTAGCGTAAATGTATTATTATTATTATTTTGCTCATGAACTCCCTCGGTGTTCTGTTGATCGATTCGATGGCGATCTGTCCGCGCCTAACCGACCATGGGTCATGGTCGAGACCTACAGACCTTGGTTGAACTCAACCACAGTCTCTACCACGAAATTTCGAGGCGAAATTCCGGACGCTTTCGATCGGAAGCGTCCGATCGAAAATTCTTTCCATCGTGGGGAAGGGGCGGGGTTGGGATGGGAACACCATCCTTCCTACCTGACGCTTTTTGGCAGGGCCCTTACCATGTGCACCCACTATCGGGAAAGCCAATCAGAACATGCCAGCTCAAAGATGCCATTGCAATACGACTTTTGTAAGTGCACAAATGGCAAATCACCATTGGTTGTCGATGACGAGCGAGCGACCACTTGGTTTAAACCACGGTTTCAAGACCTTCTCATAAGTCATAAGAAATGTCTCGATTAATCTCTAAAAATCAAAATGTCAAATCATAAATCGAAATGTGATCATCAATCGTGAATCGACAACTGAACGCAACGGGATAGAGCCGGAAATCACGGCCGGAAACTGCTGAAAACAAGTGGTCTCTTGGCATTGGGGAAGCAGAACTTGCAAGTTTTTACACGGTTTTGCATAGCAGCCTTTAAATGCCATCAGTGTGAATACCGCAATTCGTCATGGAGCATCAGCATGACAAGCGAGTCGTGATATACACATCATATCTCAACTCTAAGTTAACAGTTAAAGAGGGGAGAAGAATCCCTAAAGATCTAGCAACAGAAAATCCACACCCTCTGGAAATTTATGAGAGCTGTGCTACATTAAAGTTGAATGCAGAGCTTGAGGTATAGAAAGTGACACGTTATGGTTTTCATATTCAAACTGATGCTAAGATGAAGACATGCACGCAGGACAAATGCTATTCTCGAGACTACTTGCAACGTGGAAGAGTGAGAGTGCAAATTAAGGATGATGCGGGCAACCCAATAAATCCAGATATTCCTACCCGTGAGTATCATATGCAGCACAGCAATCTTATTATTTCTGTATTTATTAGTTTTCTAGAGCGGGGCGACTTCGAACATTAAAGCACCATCCGACCCACTGCACGTACGACAAGAGGCACGATCTGTTGTCTCGCGGTGCTAGTTCGGCTGCTGAGTGCATCGTACATAATACGATAGTACACTTTGCTTGATTTAATTCTGCGTATTTTTGCTTGAACCCATATCTGCGTGGGTGTTGCTACACTCGCCTAGCCAACCCCTTTTCCATGTTGTGTTGTGGGCTGCGCACCCGAGCACGGATCTGTGCTCACCATTAGTTTGTTCAACTCGCAGGTAGATCTTTATTGATAGAAGTGGCCAAACTTGTTCCCACGACTCAAGCTCGAAAGAAAATTGGTTCGCAAAGTGCGGACCCAGTCGGACTTCCGAAGCTACCGGACAAGAAAGACGAACCTGCACCGAAAGCGGCTGCAGGTTCAAGCAAGAAAAGCGGAAAGAAAAAAAAATAACAACCTGTTGGTACCCGTGATAGTGGTAAACCTTTATGAGTATACGGATAAGATATGTTTGTATATTGCTCCTCGTCGTATAGGATTTATCTCCGCGCTGTGTTTAGGTCGCTATCCTCTGTTTTATTCAATTGTTCGCAGGAAAGGTTAGGCAGATCACAGGAAATTGTCATGCTGTAGGTGAGCCGGCAGCGTCGTGAACTCCACTCTTCCCGGCTCCGGGCCTGGCTTGGCAGCAAACATCGACCGCATTCCGTGAGAGATCTTGGTAGATCCTTGAAGGACGAGTTAAGAGAAAGCACACTACATAACGAGCACTCAAGGGCAGGTTGTACAGAATTCGTCAACAGACTATTTCGGTCGTGATACAGCGGTGTATAATCGTTGCTGCAAGTTGAATTTGTCACCGTTGTCCATCGCATCGTCACCGTGCTTTCCAACTTCGAAGTTCCCGCACAGTTCTCACTTTTCCAACACTCACCAGCAGTCAACTGTCGAGCCAAAGTGCAGGGCGGCTTGAGCGAAAACAGGACATACGTCCCGTTCTCTGTTGCGCTGAAGCTTGCTGGAAAGGTCCTCAGTTATCCCGAAGCAGTTATCTTAACATTCGGGCCAACGTTTGACGACTTCTTATCGGTTTACGGTTTAATTTTGTAGCTTAATGACCTGTTGGTCGTTAGCTTCTGCTTCCGGCTCTGAACTTTTGCAAGCAGCCATCACGAGTCACTCCTCGGAAAATCTCACTTAACGTGCTTAAAGGTGAAAGGAGAAGAGGTATGGGTCAGAACCTCGGCTAAGTTGAATCACTCCTGCGGCAGATACCGGACGAGGTATATTGGCTTTGCATATACATGTTCGAAGTTGCACGAATATAAAAAGTGTGTGAGACAATTTTGACACGTTTTTTAAAACTCTTCGTTAAGCTGTTCATTTCAATGTGGATATTACCTGAAAATCGTTTGCCCAACACTGCACCAACTTGCAACCTCTGTTTCATGATATTCCACTTCCGTCCATTATTACTCGATAGAGTACCGTAATGACAGAGATGCAAAATGAGTTACATGTACCGTATTGTAGCAATATGTTCGCGCAATTGAGCCTATGGAAATTTTATGCGGAATACTACTTGCATGTGTAAGGAGCAAGTGCTATACAGCCTCGAAGCGGGGCACCATCAATCCATCATACACTTCCATTGGAACGCGATCACACAATTAGTAATATTCGTAACCTACAAATCATCACTATTATATATAGAGGTATCAGAAACTTTATTGTAAGGTCCACATCTCACAATTGAAATGTCAAAGGCACAGCAAACAACCAAACTCGTTCACATGCCAAAACAACTACCTAGAAAACCACCATGCAGCGTTCACCCATGTTGATAATCATGACTAGCCCTGCAAGCAATTCCGCAGCCCTGCGAGACGTGCAAGGCAACCACTATCCGCTTCAACGAATACGGTCGAAAAGCTCCGCGTGCTCCATGTTGCATCCTCCTCCTCCTGAAACAATCGGTCTTGCCTGTGCTGTACACAACTGTCGAAGAACTTCCCCGCCGATTTCCCCAAACCTCCAAAAGATTCCATCGCAAAAGGCACAAGTGTGTGAGGCCAGATTGGTCCGTACAATGCCCTCTTGGCTTGCTCATGTACCGCCGCAGCCCGCAGCGGCTCCCGAGCAGCCCGGTCTACATACGAGGCACAACAAGGGAATGCAAGGCTCACGTCAATCACGACATGTCTGCCTCGTCCATCATGGTTGAGCACTGTGATGTCGGGCTTCCAATCAGGCGAATACCCATGATGATTGCGATCCTCCACGATGACAAAGGCTGGATCAAAGACTTGCTTCAGCAAAGATGCCAACACATTACGAACGTCATGATGTGCCCGTGTGCCGTGATAGCCCATCCACGCCGGTTACAGACAAGGTAGTGGTAGCCAAAGGGGTCAATAGAAGCACCACATACGCATGTATTCGCACCAGCAAGAATAGGCATCGGGGCACCCAATTGCACAGCCAAGGCGACAACTGCCTTAGTGGGGGGAAGCCGAAAAGAAGGCGACGCGGGTATGGCTGCCAAGTGAGCAGTGGCGCCACGTTGGGAAAGGGAAAGCAACCGAGCTCGAGAGGCAGGCGCAGCTTGGTCAAATAAATCAAGCTAGTCGGATCCGTTCAAGACTGCAGAAAGGTCCTTCTGCAACTTAATTTAGGGCTGCCCAAAGAGACCCCACCCAAGCTCTGAATCCAACTCGGGCCAACCCACTGACGGGAAGGGATGATCATCTCTCTGGGCCTCAACCACTCGATTGCGCGAAGTGCCAAGCGCCTGTAGTGAGGAATGGAGGCTTTGTTCCAACCTACCCGCCGCCAAATCTGTTGGCCCAACCAAGAATTTTTCAAAATTTTATTCAAAATATAGGTAAATTTTCAGCAAAAAAAATGTCAAAATTTCGAAAAATATAGGGGGTCCGTAGGGGAAATATCCACCCCCGTCTGCAATTTTTAAAGTTGGACCCTCATCGATCGATCTTTTTCGAAAATTTGTCGGAAAATCTGACAGTACAGAGACGGTAGAGACGGCGGGTACTGAGACAGTACATAAATAAATAAAAATAATTAAATCCTACGGCTTGCACTCCGTTGGTACAATCGTTCGATCGCGTACACAGCACGAATCCATGAAACCACAGTACAATTAATCTGTGTCGGCTGTCGATGTTTCTCTTGGTGTTACCGCTCACGTATCATTTTACTCAACAGAATATCATAGTTTACTCACCGCATGATTACATCTCACCGCATGATTACATCTCACCGCATGATTACATCTCAGATCTCACCGCATTAAGGCATTATTTCATCTCACCGCATTATTACATCTCCGCGCATTATTACATCGCCGCGCCTCCGCGCGCCTCCGCGCCTCCGCGCCTCCCTCAGCGGCTCTACGGCTCCGAAAAAAGGGGAAAATTTTCATCAAAATTTAGGCATCCTGGAAAAAGGGGCAAAAAATATAGGTTCGGCCCCGAAAAATGGGTCAAAAAAATTAGGTGATTTCAAAAGAAATTCTTGGTTAGGCCAACAAATCTGCCCCGTGACTGCAAAGACTAGGGAGGCAGCACTCCTCCAAGGTTGGCACCCCAAGCCGCATACGAGCCCACACCTGAGCACAATAACCTACCCACCCTGCGCCAATGACAGCCGTTGTATGGAGAGACCCAAGCCCCCCCAGGCCGTGGGAACTTGACTGATGGTCACCGACTCCTCGTTCAACGGCAACGGGCTTCCCAGAATCTGCCGCAAGCTGCGCTGCACCGTCTCGTCGAAGTGTAAATCACCCGATTGAAGAAGATCGGGACGCACACCGCGCATCAAATGCAAAAAGTTCCGATGGGCACAGAAACGCAACAACAATAGTTGCGCTTGGGGATCATTCAGCTTCTCCAGCAGCGGAAGGACCGGCGTTGCTGAGACCGCCATCTTACCGCATTCCTCGGACACGAAAGCATCTACACCTCCAACGGGTACTCCCAGCACCTTAGTCCCCTCCGAGGCCAAAGCAGCTCCTGAGATAGGAACGCCGTTGTCATCAACAACATCTCAAAACTCAGAGCATTGTCCGGAGGGGGAAGAAAATCTTACTTTTCATCACGTTGAGATCCAGCCCGATGGCAAACATGCCCTGCCGAAGTGTGGCATAAGCAGCCCGTGCCAGCTCAGGAGGACCAATCAACCGAACGTCGTCCAGGAATACAATCACAACCACATCATGATGTGCTTCTAAGGTTGCCTCAAGCACAGGCTGCAAAGGTGCTGCAAAAAAGAAAAGGTCCCAACTGGTCTCCTTGCCGTGTTCCCTCCTCGGATGACAGCCAGTGGCATTTACTATCCTCGCCCCTCTATCCAAGGTTAGCTGCCTGCCGATGCCAACATTATGTTCACTCCACACAGTTCAGGAAAGTGAGCAGCCACTGACTCAAAAACTGAACGCCGAGAAACCGAGTTGAAGGCATTCCGGGCGTCAACTTCCACGAGCGCCCAATAGGGATGTGCTCCCAGCAATGCTTGTATTGTATGCGTGTATGGACACATATATCAGCAGCTCCGGGTACTGTACTCCCACTCCAAGTTACATCGCCGAAGAGCGCGCTTCAGATCGCGGCGGCGGGCAAAAATATGCTGCCCACGACGACCGCATCTGCCGGTCGTAAACAACTTTCCCCGCCAAGCGTCGAAGGGCTTCCCCACAAGAAATTGGCCGAACATCACCACTTGGCTTCAGAAGTGCAAGCAAGCGAGCCCCCGCCAGCCAAGGACGAATCGAATCTGGCACCCGATTAGCCACAATCTCTTGACATGCATGTTTAACAGCTCGTTTGCCGTCTGCATTAGCGGCGGCTCGAACTGCACGACGAAGATGTTCAAACCGAAGCTGAGAGAGCCCGGGGCCCGAAGCCATTGGGAGCTGGTTAAAATCCTCCTCAAAGGCCCCATCTTTCAAGACGATAGAGGAAGTAGCAGCCATCTCCGGCAAATCAGAACCAACCGGATGCAGCCCACCGAAGAAGTTCCAGTGGGGCATTATTCAATGAAGCTATTGATGCGGGGTCAAGTCGTGACATCGCTTTGGAGAACCCGGTGGCCCTCTTTGATAAGTTCCATCACATCTGCCAACTCGCTCTCCCGAGTGACTTCAGCAAATCATGGCCAATAGGCAGTAAGAGGGCGAGATTCGGGGGAGGGGGACTTGTCATTCACCGTCCCAAAACCGCTCACACATTTTTCCAACCTATCTCCGCCGGCAAAGTGGCTTAACGCCGAAGCCAGCGTAAACCGCAACACACATGATTGTGCTCACCCCCACAAGTCTCCAAAAGTCCTCTGACCCCTCCGAGAGTCCGGATAAAATCCAAGCCATAACATCTGCAAATCGTCGACGAGCATGCCGAGGAACATATCGCGCTGATGAGAATGGACAAGCAAAAATATCACCCAGCTCAAGCCCCCGCAACCAAACCCATGCGTCATCAGGTATAACACGCGGATCTTCAGGGGACTCACCAGAATCTGAATCATCGTGAATATTGTCCCCGCTATTATATTCTCCAGCCAGTCCTGCTCCCTGACAATAGGATACTGTAGATGTGAAATAAGTGGGGCTCCACTGGCAAACGCATCATGGCATCTCGGGCATGTCGCACAACCACTAGCACTGAGGTCTACCGCCGCATATTCGTCTGGCCGATGAGTTCGCCGAAGATGCGCAGCCATATCTGAGGCTACATGCCTCGTCATAGGAGAGCAAATGGCGCATCGAAAGGGTGGTAGCGGCACAAAGGAGAAAACGTTTGTGAAGGGCCCCCCATCCGAGCTTCAGGAGAAGTTGGACTTGGAAGACCGTTGTTGACGCCGGGCAGACCCATCACACCACTATCAGCACCGGGAGGCAGAGAGTGTGCCAGGTCTGGCAGGAGCTCTGCACACTGGGCATGTCCCCTGAGAAACCAGCGACCTCGCACCACATATTCGATGAGAGATGTGGGGGGGATGACATGGCCAAACAATAACACCATGGCCAGCCAGCATGGGGAACTGACAGATCGAGCAAATATCTCGCACATGTGAAAAGCCGGGTGGTAAGGCAAGATCCTCGAAGCCTGTTGCGGACTCCAAGTCAAAAGCAGTATCCGGCCGAAAGTCTCGGGGACGAGAAGCCAACGGTACCCTGTGAACCACAAATGGAATCCCAAATATCGGGGCGCGGTGATTAACGGTATCCACCGCCATCGGGGTTGCTGTGGATTGTCGACGACGGCGGCGCGAACGTGAAGCAGCGCCCGAATGCGTCTGAGAACAGGTTGTTATGGCGGAAGCATCCCGACCACCACGCCGCTGCTGCCCAAAGAACGTGTATTCAACAGACAACCCGTCGAGAGAAAGAAAATCAATGCGGCGGGTCTGCTGTGCGAGGTTGATTCATGTGACTTCACCCGAGTCCAAGTACAGTAATCACTCACTTTTAAGAAAACCCGACGTTAAGAAAGCAGCCAGCGTTTGAGGGGGGGTACCCAACTCGATGAGTACGGCTGGCTGGCTTTTTCGGCTAAGAAAATTCCCGAAATAAGCAACCTTTGTGCTGGCGCCGCAGGCGATTTTTCCTGAAATTATGGCCGCTTTAAGCGTTTATCAATGAAAATTTAAGAAAATAGCTGGCTAATTGAAAGAAAATGGCTTACTATTCTTCGAGTTCTCTTA
>LGRX02034321.1:0-47037 GCA_001247695.2 Cymbomonas tetramitiformis | reverse complement strand
CCCACCCACCACTCGCAGCGCCGCTGCTCACTCTTCGGCCGCTGATTCGCAACCGCAGATGAAGCAGCATAAGGCACGGCGCCGGGGAGAGCGCCGCACGCGCCACGCGCCTGATTCGGCGCGGAGCGGAGCAGCCTCCCCGCACCCTTGGTCCCTGGGTCCTCTGGTCCTTGCGTGCACGCTTTGCACCTATCTACCGTACGCGCACCCTCGCGCATTCCTCCCCACCCACCACTCGCAGCGCCGCTGCTCACTCTTTGGCCGCTGATTCGCAACCGCAGATGAAGCAGCCTATAACACGGCGCCGGGGAGAGCGCCACACGCGCCACGCGCCTGATTCGGCGCGGAGCGGAGCAGCCTCCCCGCACCCTTTGTCCCTGGGTCCTCTGGTCCTTGCGTGCACCCTGTGCACCTTTCTACAAAGATATAAACAAAGTTATATACGGCAAGATATGCAGTATCAATAATCGCAGATTTTTTGATGTTGAAATAGGTAGTAAATAGTGTGCTGAAGGTGATCAGTTGCTAATAAACAAGTTATTCCAACATCTGATACATGTCTGAGTTAATGAAAAATCTTCCCCTGCCTACATGCTTTACACACTACCTTTTCCTCATGACCCCCACAGTTCTCACACAAAAACACACCACACTCGCAGAACATATTTGTGGAACAGTTGTTGCAGTATGGATATTCTTCACAAAGATAACATCCATACACCAGCACATCAAACAGAAAGATCTTGCAAAGTCTACAGTGAAACTGTGCATCCTCCTCTTCACTGGAATCTTCTAATTCCTGGGGGAAAAAAACAATATGCATTAATTAGGCACCAAAATATCTATCGCGAAATAAATATTCTGCTGGAAATTTAAGAAACACGCAAAATCTACTCGGGTGACAGGCGCGTGCCCGGGGAGCTGTCCCCACATATTGAACATCAAAACCTTCCATCACCGGGCGCCTTCCCACCATGCACACCATCATGCAGCCTCCGCGCACCCTTTGCCCCTGGGTCATATGGTCCTTTCATGCACGCTATGCACCTTTCTACAGAACGCGCACCCTCGCCCATCCCTCCCCACCCACGACTCGCAACGCCGCTGCTCAACCTTTGGCCGCTGATTCGCAACCGCAGATGAAGCAGCATACGGCACGGCGCCGGGGAGAGCGCCGCACGCGCCACGCGCCTGATTCGGCGCCGAGCGGAGCAGCCTCCCCGCACCCTTTGCCCCTGGGTCCTATGGTCCTTGCGGGCACGCTTTGCACCTATCTACCGTACGCGCACCCTCCGCCATCCCTCCCCACCCACCACTCGCAGCGCCCCTGCTCACTCTTTTGCCGCTGATTCGCAACCGCAGATGAAGCAGCATAAGGCACGGCGCCGGGGAGAGCGCCGCACGCGCCACGCGCCTGATTCGGCGCGGAGCGTAGCAGCCTCCCCGCACCCTTGGTCCCTGGGTCCTATGGTCCTTGCGGGCACGCTTTGCACCTATCTACCGTACGCGCACCCTCCGCCATCCCTCCCCACCCACCACTCGCAGCGCCGCTGCTCACTCTTTGGCCCCTGATTCGCAACCGCAGATGAAGCAGCATAAGGCACGGCGCCGGGGAGAGCGCCGCACGCGCCACGCGCCTGATTCGGCGCGGAGCGGAGCAGCCTCCCCGCACCCTTGGTCCCTGGGTCCTATAGTCCTTGCGTGCACGCTTTGCACCTATCTACCGTACGCGCACCTTCGCGCATTCCTCCCCACCCATGACTCGCAGCGCCGCTGCTCACCCTTTGGCCGCTGATTCGCGACCGCAGATGAAGCAGCATAAGGCACGGCGCCGGGGAGAGCGCCGCACGCGCCACGCGCCTGATTCGGCGCGGAGCGGAGCAGCCTCCCCGCACCCTTGGTCCCTGGGTCCTATGCTCCTTGCGTGCACGCTTTGCACCTATCTACCGTACGCGCACCCTCCGCCATCCCTGCTCACGGCCTGCTCACTAAACTGGCCGGTAGTTGCCGCTGCTAGCGACCATATGAAACATTTGCCATCGCCGGGGACTATTACAAGCAGCCATGTGCGTAGAGAGCAGGGAGAGCAGCCCTACAAAAACACGCGAACGGACACTGTCACAGGGGCATACACTCGATGGCTGTGGAAGCATGCGCAGCTCGGGACCGACATCGCCAGGTATCCATGGCCCTGTCGATGGCCCGGGGAGAGCCATTCTTTGGCCGCTGCTCACCCTTTGGCCGCTGATTCGCAACCGCAGATGACGCAGCATAAGGCACAGCGCCGGGGAGAGTGCCGCACGCGCCACGCGCCTGATTCGGCGCGGAGCGGAGCAGCCTCCCCGCACCCTTTGTCCCTGGGTCCTATGGTCCTTGCGTGCACACTATGCACATATCTACCGTACGCGCACCCTCGCGCATCCCTCCCCACCCACGACCTGCAGCGCCGCTGCTCACCCTTTGGCCGCTGATTCGCAACCGCAGATGAAGCAGCATAAGGCACAGCGCCGGGGAGAGCGCCGCACGCGCCACGCGCCTAATTCGGCGCGGAGCGGAGCAGCCTCCCCGCACCCTTTGTCCCTGGGTCCTATGGTCCTTGCGAGCACACTATGCACCTATCTACCGTACGCGCACCCTCGCGCATCCCTCCCCACCCACGACCTGCAGCGCCGCTGCTCACCCATTGGCCGCTGATTCGCAACCGCAGATGAAGCAGGATAAGGCACAGCGCCGGGGAGAGCGCCGCACGCGCCACGCGCCTGATTCGGCGCGGAGCGGAGCAGCCTCCCCTCACCCTTTGTCCCTGGGTCCTATGGTCTTTGCGTGCACACTATGCACCTATCTACCGTACGCGCACCCTCGCGCATCCCTCCCCACCCACGACCTGCAGCGCCGCTGCTCACCCTTTGGCCGCTGATTCCCAACCGCAGATGAAGCAGGATAAGGCACAGCGCCGGGGAGAGCGCGGCACGCGCCACGCGCCTGATTCGGCGCGGAGCGGAGCAGCCTCCCCGCACCCTTTGTCCCTGGGTCCTATGGTCCTTGCGAGCACACTATGCACCTATCTACCGTACGCGCACCCTCGCGCATCCCTCCCCACCCACGACCTGCAGCGCCGCTGCTCACCCATTGGCCGCTGATTCGCAACCGCAGAAGAAGCAGGATAAGGCACAGCGCCGGGGAGAGCGCCGCACGCGCCACGCGCCTGATTCGGCGCGGAGCGGAGCAGCCTCCCCGCACCCTTTGTCCCTGGGTCCTATGTTCCTTGCGTGCACCCTATGCACCTTTCTACAAAGAAATACACAAAGATATATGCCGGGAAAAAAAAACAATCCCACCCATGACTCGCTGTCCACCCCTTGGCCGCTGATTCGCAACCGCAGATGAACAGTCGCCCGACAAGCTGCTGACCAGGCACCCGCGGAGTGGCGGCTGCGTTCACTAGATGAAGGGCGGGCGGGCGGGATCCCGTACGGGAAGGGAGGGGAAGGAAAAGTTCACGGTCTTACCGGGTTTTCCTCGACCACTCCTCCAGCGACCGGGGGGAGGCCGCCTCCCTGCACGGTTGCAGCTTCGGAGGCCTGCGCACCAGTTCACGAAAGCATGTTTGAATCCACTGCGGAAACCATGGGATATTCCCACAGCAGTGGCATCCCACAGCGTGCATGCCGGAAAACAGGGGAGTCCGCATACCTGAATGAATACGCACAGCCGGTGACTTTTCCTAAGCACGTGATTCCGCACCAGGGCGCAGTCACCGGCTGTGTATCCACATATTCGCTGACCACCTATTTACGCAGAAACTTTCAGGAGCCGTCCGCTCTTTCAGTCGAACAGCGGTTAACTAATTAAGCCACGAACCTATCCAACATGCACATCCACAACAGACAAGCATGGGGCACGTAACCTTTGGAGCGAGTGCGGCCTGGCCTGCATACCTGAATGAATACGCACAGCCGGTGACTTTTCCTAAGCACGTGATTCCGCACCAGGGCGCAGTCACCGGCTGTGTGTATCCACATATTCGCTGACCACCTATTTACGCAGAAACTTTCAGGAGCCGTCCGCTCTTTCAGTCGAACAGCGGTTAACTAATTAAGCCACGAACATATCCAACATGCACATCCACAAGAGACAAGCATGGGGCACGTAACCTTTGGAGCGAGTGCGGCCTGGCCTGCCTCGCTGCCAACCGTGGCCGTCCTTGCCCGTTTAGGTGCACCTTGTTCAGCAGCGCTCGTTGCTCCTGTTCGGGTACTCTCCATTCTTAAGTAACAGTACTCGCTTTTTAAAGTAAACTACCTGTTCTGCATACATTGCAACAGAACTGCTTTCTGTCACCCGCGTGATTCAAGAAAAAAGTAAAACTACTTACCAGCCATTTTCTTTCTCGACCTTCTGCTACTTAAATTAAATAAACAAAAAATAAACTGTTACAGTTTAACTGTTTTTTGAAAACTTCAACTTCAAGAACCTAACTTGGTTTCTTGGCTACGTTACCTCTCTCTTACCAGCTATGGTGCGCGTGGCCACTAAAATCGGCTACCTTTCGGCTCCCTACTGGTTTAGCCGAGACAGGTATGATACGATCTGTATGTGACGCATCCCACCTATCTACTGAACGATGATGTATACCCCTGCCTGCGTTCATACCTGGCCGCCATTCGCCAGTCGCTCCACTCCTGCCAATTCTACCTTGGCCACAGACCAGAGAATTGCACATCTACCATTCAGGATCCTCGTCTACCACGGTTTACCAGCTCCGTCTCTATATTTATACTACATTGCGAAGTTTTATATCCATTTACCATTAGGCCACGACCATTTACCATTCCAGATCCTCGTTTACCACGCTCCGTTCTGAAATTACCAGGCTTTTACCATGCTTCAACCTATGTTACCGCAAATTACCAATGATTTACCGTCAGTTATTTTTTTTTAATAAATATTTTAACGTTTACCACCTGATTACCACCCCACATAGGGGCTTACCGCCGTTTACCACCAGTTTACCACATTTTAACACCAGTTTACCACATTCTACCACGATTCCTTCTCAGTGTGCTTGTCAGCTTGTTGTGAAAATATGCTAGTCAGCCTGCAGTAATTCTTTGATATCACCTTTACCTTGTTCTGCACGTTTGGTTTACCCCTGTATGTCTGCTTATATTATGTGATAAACTGTTTACACCCTAATACTCGGTTTGATAACCGGTTATCAAATAGGCTAGGCTACCTGAATATTAGGTACACAATAGGTTTGCAAAAAACAGTAACACTAATCGAATCGGTTTGGACTTGTATTAATCGGGTAAATAATAGGTTTGCTATTCAGATGCAATCACAATCAAATGGGTTTACCACGTCAATAATCAGGTACACAATCAGTTGTGGAAATTTTTGAAACACTAATCGAATCGCTCACAACTGTCCACAATTAGTTAGAAACCTATTATGAAAGTCTGACAATCGGTTTGAAAGAGGTTTGAAATTTCAAACCGATTCCGACCCTTGTGTGACACACGCTGTGTCACAGGTAGGCTAGACTCCGAGACCGTCCGAAACCGTTCCGGGTATATCTAGCTTAGGGTTTATTTATCTTGGCACAGTTTATCCACACACAGTTCGGGACCTCTGATATCTAGTGAGCTAGGATATTCCGGTAATATGTTGCCTCTTGCGATCAATCAATATTCAATAGTTCGATATGTAATAAAATGCACATCAATAAATATCGAAAATATTGAATATCGATACCACTCCTTGCAACTTACCGAAACCCTAAATTAGAAATCGGGCTACGAGTTGTAGAATTAGACTAGCGCCACAACATGGATTTGCCTCTAGCTAGGTTGAAAAAGGCCTCTTTGAGTTAACATTCCGGCATTTCTTTTATGGCTACTGCCCGACGGTCCGGTCCTATGACAAGAACCGTAGTGAATTGGGGCTAGCAAGTGCGGTTTTTAGATATACTTGATATATGAGTGCTCGGGCATCATTTTTGGGTGTCAAATAATTTATCTAGAACGTGGTTTGGGCGGTATACTCGATTTGGGCATGTGGGGAGGTGGTGGAACTAGTGGGGGTAGCATCGCTTGAAATTAATTAAAATGGCCGGTCCTATCACAAGGACCGGAAAGGGCGGAGCTTCGTTCACTTACGCAAATGGCTTTAGAATGCTTATATCGCCCAAACTCATGGAGAGACAGACTTTCGCCCCCCCCCATAACTGGGGGTGACTGTCTCTTCCTGTGTCACACCTCGCCTTGTGGTGTCACTTGCATCTTGCCCGGCATCACTTCCGACAGATAATAAAACCATGCACTGGCTTCTTGTGCCAGGCGTTCTCGTAAAGCTCCTTCAAATCCACAGGAGCCTGTGGGGTCGGCGTCGGTCCAGCCCAGGCATCGTAGTCCTCGGCGGTCTTGGGCAAGGGAAAGTACCCCAGCAACGTGTCCAGCGTGTCACTTGGAATACGGTAGTGGATGTAGTCGCACATGCGACTGAAAGCAGTGCGAGTTCCCTCTCTTCCTTCGGGTCTAGCGGCTTCACCCCTTCTAACGTGGGGCTGTTGTCGAAAGCTGGGTAACTTTTCATTACCTCCAGGCCCTTACGGAGATCCTCATCCACTCCGGCAGGCATGTGGTTTGGGTATTGTTCTCCAAACTTGTACTTCAGGCGTGTAACACCATCCACGTCCTTCTCGAAGTGCATCAGGTGTGTACGCCTGACTTTCCCAGAATAGCCTTCAAACTTTGGGTTTATGTGCGGCTCCAGCCAAGCCTTGAAGTCCAACTGTTGGCCTTGTACGTCCGTGATTTTGGTGAACTTCTTCACCGGCCAGCTTCGTAACCAGGCAATCCACGATTCCGGTGGTCACCACACTCCAGATTTGCGCGCGTCTTTCCCAAATACGCAGAATCACTCGGTGATAAGAAAACCGGAGATTTGGGGCCAGCCAGTGATATTCGCCAGATCGTGCACCCCCCCCCCGCCAGCGCCAGCGTCCTATGAAAATACGAAGAATAGTGAATCCCGATTTCTTGGCCAACCAGTACATTTTCTTATTCCTCCACGAGCACACACTCCTAGCTCAGCCTGTTTCTTAGGATTGTCACTGCTGCCAGAATGGACCCTGAAAGCCGTGCGCAGCTCAAGGAGTTGAAAAAGGATTTTGCTGACGGTATTATTGACGAGTCGGACTATGTGGAACTTAAGGGAATTGTTCTCGCTGCGGTCAGATCAAGCGTTCGCACTAGGAATGCAACCCTCCCTCCAGAGCCCGCCTCTCAACCTGCAGCAAGTCCGTCGAAAACCTCACCAGAGGTCGAGGAGATTCTTCAGCTTCGTGTCATTTCTGATCAGAATTCTGAAGTGGTTGAGCCAGCACCTATTCGATTAGCAGCACCCCTTGCCACTGCAACTATTCCTAGCATGGACGCTACGCAACTCGGTTCAGTTAACGTGCCAGCCCCTATTCAATCTGCAGCCCCAAAGCGGAAAGCGTCTCGCCTTTTTGATCACGGTTTCACGCGCTTTGTCAAAACTAGACAGGGAGTGGTTGTCGAGACCGCCAATACCCCACCTCTTATTCCAAAGACGAAATATGCTTGCGACAATTGCTCTAAGGGTTACGACCACATGCCTGCCCTCGTCCAGCACCGAAAGGCTTGCTCCCGTAGTGCGGTTGTGGCTGAGACATTCTCGTCTACAGGGGCCTTGCTTGCTCATAGGAAATCTATTTTAGACGCCGATGTCGGACGCCATGTCTATGTTTCGCTTCGAGTGACAGCAGACGATCAGCCGGTTATTCTATCCCTGGAATACGCATATACGCTGTCGGTGTCTATCACTGGTTTCTGTCAATATAGCGCTTTCAGCTCAGCAAGCCGCGAATTTGTGTACGTGAAAATGACGTTGCTTGACTCAACCAAGTTGTCACCTCACGCTTTCATCAAGCCTGTGCGCCCTACACCAATTCCGTCTTCGAGCATGGCTGTGTCAGACTCCGGCGAACTCTCTGATCCCTCAACATTCCAAGTAGGACGCAAGGGCGCAGGAAAGCGTAAACGTTACGACAACGAGGCAAAAGCGAATGCCATCCTTTTTTACGACGACTGTGTCAATACTGGGCTCCCTGACCCTTTAACACACGTCTCCAGAGAAACCGGCATTCCAGGTCCCAACATCTCTCGTTGGGCGAACAGCACCGGTTCTGATGGGATCGCAGTTCGTGACCATATTTTCAAGGGTGCGGGCGACTTAAAGTTGAAAAGACTTAAGATTCGCACTAGGCGGGATACCTGTCAGTACCCTCTTGCTGAGGCAGCGCTTGGTAAGGAGATTCGCGCGAGGCGTGCTCGTGGGCGCAAAGTGGGGACACGTTTCGTCAGTGTTCGTGGGAAGCAACTCGTCAAACAGTACTACCCCTCCGCCGTTTTTCATGCGTCTCCCAACTGGAGAGTTAATTTCCTTCGTCGACAGAAACTCGCCCGTAGGAAACGCACCCACAAAAAGTCCCAGTCCTACGCGAGTATGGTACCTGCATTTCAGAAGAGCTTGCAAGGTATCTGCCGGTTGATATCGTCTGCACCTCGACAACACGCAACTGAGGTAAGTACACGCAGTCCTCGCGCTGTTTATGTTTTTTTTCCCTTACGTTCCCTTTCTTTCCTTATTGTCCGTTACTGCAGGGTCGTTTCCTTTTCAAGAATCGTCTCAACGTCGACCAAGTTCCTCTCCCGTTCGTGGTGGGCGACGACTATGACCACACGATCGACGATAAGGGCGCGAAAGATGTTTGGGTCCGTCAACCTGGGTCTGGGTTGGAAAAAAGGCAGGCGACCCTTCAGATCTGTATTCGTGCAGGTGTGGACGCTGAGGGGAACAACCTTCCTCAACCGCCCCTAGCCATATGGTTCCGTGGAACATGGAAGCGCATTAGTGAGGCAGAGAAAGCTGCCTACCACCCTGACGTGCATGTTTACTGGCAGAAGTGTGCGTGGGTCGATCGCCCCTCTTCCCTTGAGTGGCAAAACGGAACGCTCATTCCTTGGTTGAACGAACACATCCCCAATGACGAGTCGGTAATTTTTGCTGACAACCTCGACGCTCAGATCCAGAATCCGTACCTTGCCAACCAAAAGGAGAAAAAAGGGCGGGCGCTCGGTTGGAGCCTGCTCAAGGGCGGCACGCACTGGTCTCAGCCTGTAGACCAAGGTGCTGGTCGTGAGACTAAGCGGGACATCGACTACGAGCAAAACGAATGGCTTGAAGACCTTGCGAACCTTGAGAAGTGGGAGAGCGCGGAGTTGACTGCCTCCGACCGTCGTATCTTAATGCCGTGGTGGGCAGGAGACGGGTATGCGCGGATGGTAAAGCGGGTTAACCTGAATAGGTATTTCGAGAAGTCTGGTTGCCTACTGTCCGTGAATGGAGTCGGGGATGACAGGATCACCCCAGAGGGGCTTTCTTCTTTCACGTTTGAACGGCCTGTCATCCCTGTAGTGCTTGCGGAGACACCTGTCCAGCCTCATTTGCCCGCAGCTACTCACTCAGAGATGCAGCACGCGGTGCAGCTTGAGGAACTTTCTGAGGAAGAGGTTGACTCGGAAGAGGATCAAGATTCAGACGAGGCTCAGAAGTGGTTTGTTCCTGACGGTTTCTATGCTGTCTTTGATACCCCCCTCGCGGGAGTTGATAACAGCTTCGTCGGCAAGCACATCATGTTCAAGTGGAACGGTGTGGGATGGTGTCACGGTTGGGTGCAAAAGTTTTATCCCAACCATAGGCGCGGTTACAACGTGGAGGTTGTGTACGAAGATGGAGACCGCCGAGACCACATCTTGCGCCTGCAGGACTATGGCCGTGGGGACACGGTAGAGGCTGGCGCATGGTGCTTGCTTAAGGAGGGGAGCATACAAAGCATAGAAGCTTGAATAGTGAGGGTGCACCTACGTAAGTTGTTGTATCTGGAAACATATCTGCCTTGCGCTGTAACATACGACAACTTTTGAAACATATCTGCCTTGCGCGGTAACATACAACAGCTTTTGAAACTTATTTGCCTTGCGCGGTAACATCGATATAGCAGTGCGCATAACATATCTGCCTTGTAATATGTGCCTACATAGCTCAAATCATTTTCAGGGCCTGAAAAGTCATTTTCAGGCCCTGAAAACCATTTTCAGGCCCTGAAAAGTCGTTTTCAGGCACTGAAACCCGTTTTCAGGGTCTGAAACCCGTTTTCAGGGTCTGAAAACCATTTTCAGGGCCTGAAAAGTCATTTTCAGGGCCTGAAAAGTCATTTTCAGGGCCTGAAAACCATTTTCAGGCCCTGAAAACCGTTTTCAGGGCCTGAAAATGGCCCATAATAACACCAAAACTGTATATGGTATCATGTGGAATGAGAGTGGAAAACCAGCGAAATTTTCTTAAAAATAAGAAATTCTAAAATAAGCTCTTAGGCTTGTCAGCCAGCACCCATATTTCTTATAACCCCATATTTCTTAGCTCAAAAAAGCCAGCCAGCAAATTTCACCAAATCTCGTACCCCCCCCCCCAGCAAAGCTGGCTACTTTCTTATTGGCGGGTTTTCTTATTACTGAGTGATTACTGTAGTGCACCTTCAAGAAGTGAACTTCGAATTCACGTGCTGGTCATCGTCAGTCTCGGTCGGTCGGTCAACTAACGTCCGATTTTTCAATTTCGATTCATGACTTAGTCATTATTTCCGTTGAATTGTCATCCTCTTCGATCGTAGCGCAGTTGGACATGATGAATGTGACAACCCATTAGGAAACCGACCGCGCGGGTTCGAATCCTGCTGTCGACTAAATCATTTATCGCGCGATTCGACGCCATCGCGCGATCACGATGGTTTGATGAAATTTTCCTATCACATTTGGGAATTTCGAGTTTTGGGGGAATATTCCATTGTTAGTACGCTAACAGGACGCTAACGGCAGGCCTTAGCGCACTAACGTTGCCCTAACTGAACACTAACAGAAGGAATCTTTTAGGGAATATGCCATTGTGCGTTAGTGCATGCCACCGCTGAGTTAGCGCATTACATGCAACAAGACACTAAATGGCGCCCTATTGACGTCGTTAAGGAGGCATTAGGTGGCATGCACTAACGCACAATGGCATATTCCCTAAAAGATTCCTCCTGTTAGTGTTCAGTTAGGGCAACGTTAGTGCGCTAAAGCCTGCCGTTAGCGTCCTGTTAGCGTACTAACAATAGAATATTCCCTAAAGGATTCCTTCCGTTAGTGTCCAGTTGGGGCAACGTTAGTGCGCTAAGGCATGCCGTTAGCGTCCTGTTAGCGTACTAACAATGGAATATTCCCGAAAAGATCCCTTCTGCTAAACTCACACTAACAACGCGAATATTACATAATAAGAGGGCGGGTGGGGTGCGTGGGGGGGGGGGCAGAATTGGGATTTGTGCAATGAACAATAAACGTCAAGGTGAACACTTTGCGACTCTTCGTGCACAAGCCTCTCGCCCGGATCCACCTTCGCCCGAGCCCGCGCCCGAGCGTGCACCCACACCGCCTCCCGGCCGGCGTGGGATTCTTCTACAACAAGGCGCGCCGGTGTCCTCACGTGTACCCGTCCCACCACTAGCCCGCAGAGCCATTAGTAACCCCGCACCCCACGCACTTGTTTCTCCACCACCACCTCGTCAACCCGTTCCCGAAGGTTTCCGGTTGGGTCATGAATATGAGGGGGGCATAAAGAAGCTTCGAGTATCCGAGTGGGCGGCAACCACGGTGACGACGATATATGACGGGTGAGTCATGCCTTTATCCCTATACCTCGTGATATGCATGTCTCTCAAGAAACCAGTGAAACACGTTAGTGCCCTATGTCGATACGGTAGTGTAAACTTAGTGCGATATTTGGTAACTAACAGTACACTAACGTGGCAGGAACTGTCTATTAGACACAGCTCGTGCCCTCTGCCACGCACGCGCGTGTGTCTTGCTTGGAGGCGAAGAAGTGTCGGTACGTCGGCATGGTACAAATTTTCACGTGTTGTCACGAGAAAGACGTACCGACCTGCATGACTCCCCGGGTCTTCTATGCTTGCGTAGTAGACATGCAAACAAATCAACGGCGTTACCCATCGTGGTTGCCGATTCCGCCCATTTTGAAGGCCGAGCGGGGCAAGATCATGTATGGTGGCACCGTGTTCTACATAACAGTATCTGAAGATGGTGTGCAAAGTTGCCTCCTATCTATTGCCAACGAAATCATGAAAATCGTCGCCAACCACCGCGGGTACGGTTCCTCAAGCACCTGAAATATGTGCGTATTAGTGCGTTGTTATCATGTTAACTGTACCTTATCAGTACCCTAACAAAGAGATATCTACAGGCCAGCGGAGGTCATCATCGACCACGATCATCTAATGACACCATTGCCGCCTCCCGTGGATCTCGTGAGCTACGAAAGCCAGGAGGAGTTGGATGTCCAGGAAAATATCGAACTCCTCCTCCTCCTCGACGACGTTGGTCTAGCGGGGTGAGTGAGCCCTCTTCTCTATTTGGGACTTAGTGTGTGGTTAGTGTGGGGTTAGTACATCCGCGACCCCTTAACCGCATATAAACGACGGGCTGGGCACTCAGTCCGTGCAATTTTCCCGCAGCAGGCAACCCACCGTGACCATCGACAGCTGGTTTCCGCACCATGGGATGGGTATTCCAGATGGCAGTGGGCGCACGAAAACGACGGTGCTGTCGATTCGCGAGTTCTCGCACCATGTGGACACCGTTCATGATAACGACGCGGCGTTTTGGGGCCGTGATATCATTCCGGATCCATTGGACTTAGCCGACAATCCCTCGACCATCACCTTTGCCGACCAGCGGTGGGAATTGCTACCGCCAGTGGGTGTAAACCTGATGAACATTCGTCGGGACATTTGCAAGTTGGCCCTTGGGCTTGGAGACGCGAGCCCTGCTGGGTGAGGCCCTTTTCCCGAGTCTTATTGCGTGGTTAGTGTGGCATTAGGGGCTTAACCGCCATCTAACCACATGCTAACACTGACAGGCCTGACGAGCCCCACCGCGGAACCTCGCCGTCCCCGCCCCCCGAGATGGACATGCCCGTCGACGCGTCGAGTGCGAACTCCATGGACTTCGCGAGCTCAGACCAGCAGCCGCCGCCGGATGACAGCCATCCCGAGCTCGCCACCCTCGGGCTTGGAGACGCGAGCCCTGCGGGGTGCGTGAGGCCCTTTCCCCGAGACTTACTAATGCGTGGTTAGTGTGTCATTAGTAGTGGTTTAACCGCCATCCATCTAACCGCATGCTAACACTGACAGGCCCGACGAGCCCCACCGCGGAACCTCGCCGTCCCCGCCCCCCGAGATGGACATGCCCGTCGACGCGTCAAGTGCGAACTCCATGGACTTCGCGAGCTCAGACCAGCAGCAGCCGCCGGATGACAGCCATCCCGAGCTCGCCACCCTCGGGCTTGGAGACGCGAGCCCTGCTGGGTGAGGCCCTTTTCCCGAGACTTACTAATGCGTGGTTAGTGTGTCATTAGGGGCTTAACCGCCATCTAACCGCATGCTAACACTGACAGGCCCGACGAGCCCCACCGCGGAACCTCGCCGTCCCCGCCCCCCGAGATGGACATGCCCGTCGACGCGTCAAGTGCGAACTCCATGGACTTCGCGAGCTCAGACCAGCAGCAGCCGCCGGATGACAGCCATCCCGAGCTCGCCACCCTCGGGCTTGGAGACGCGAGCCCTGCGGGGTGCGTGAGGTCCTTTCCCCGAGACTTACTAATGCGTGGTTAGTGTGGCATTAGGGGCTTAACCGCCATCTAACCGCATGCTAACACTGACAGGCCCGACGAGCCCCACCGCGGAGCCTCGCCGTCCCCGCCCCCCGAGATGGACACGCTCGGTCTCGACTTCACGGATGCAATGCGTCAGCACGCGAAAGACGATGGTGCCCATCCCACGTGGCACGCGACGACTAAAGTGAAGAATGCAAAAGGTATGTGATTTCGTACTTAGAGTGTATTTAGGAGGGACTTATTGCGTTAAGGCCATACTAAGAACACTTTAAGTTACAAGAGGGAATAAACTGCTGTACAGGTGAGATGGTGGAGATGTACAAGATGACGCACGGTCCTTTCGCGATCCCGCCACGCCCAAACAAGGCGTCAACTACCTTGCGTTCGGTGGAGACCGCTCGTAAATGGATGGGCGTTATGAGGCCGACGAAACGATGGGGACAAGGGCACAAACGAGTGTTACGAACCACCGCCGACAAGAAAGCCGCCAAACACATTCGGGCCCATGATGCCTTGAAGCTCATACAAAACTCAACAATGTCGACACTCAGCGCTTGGCCACGGGATGATGGACAGCCCAGAAATGACTTGGCAAAGCTGGTGGGCAGGATGACCTTGATCGTGCGCGAGCTCACGACTGAACAAGTGAAACCTGAGGTAAACGATAACATGCGTTTAGTATTTGTTTAGTACACAACGGACAACGTAAGTAGGTACTAATGGACCGATTTGTCTTTGTTGCAGGATATGGAGCTGCTGGCAAACGAAATTAGGCTGTTTTTTGAAGACCTGGAGTTCAGCGGTGCGGCGTATGCGTGGGCTGTGATCAACACTCACATGTTTTCTCACTTGGTCGAGCAACTTCAAAGGTATGGCCCAATGCGGGAGGTATGGATGTACGCCTTCGAGTCCTTTAATGGTTACCTCAAAAGGATCGCGAAGAACAACGCCTACCCCGTGCAAAGCATCATGTTCAACTGGAAGCGGTCAAAGGTTTTGCGTCTTGTGCGAGGGCTGATGCTCCACTTGGAGCGGGCGGGCAACACTTACTTCGCGGCCGGTGGCTCCGATTACGACGGAACGTCGTCCGGGTATTTGCGTCGATGTTTCGGCCGAGGGAAAACGTGTTGTCTTAAAAGACGACGACATCAAGGACTTGAAGGTTTGGATGCAGAGCGCAATTCCTGCTTATGCGAATCTCAGGGAGAAATGGGAAAGATACGTGAATGATGCCCGCAGGTGCGTGAAGTAGACACGCCAACACAGTACGTGCTTATTGAGTTAGTACACCGTTAGTGTGCATATAATGCATACCGCGTATCTTAGCGTACCATTTAGAGCACTAACTTTGTTATTTCTTGTGGATGCACAGCTGGAACCGCAAGGTTCGAAGTCTTCACAAGACACGCCGAGGTAAATACGCGCAGGCTTTGGGGAAACCCGAACACATTGACGAGCCAACTTTTGGAGCGTACACAGATCCCACAGTATGGCTGGGTCGAAATTTCACGGAGTATGAGTCCTTGCTCATGGTCGGGCCGAACCCGGTTTGCCGAAGCTTTTCCTACGTGACCATCGGAGATGGCTTTTACCGCACTGCTGGGAGTGATCGCAACAAGAGCACCTTGCATAGTTATTTCCGGACTTTCTTCATTGATGAGCAGTTGGATAAAGATGGAAAGGTGATCCTGAACAAGCAGGGTGTGCCTAAAACCAAGGAAGTTGACAGGTGCGTCCTCCCAAATCGAAATAGTATGCCGTTAGTGCATAAAACATACCACTTAATGTACCACGTTCGACCTATCTACATACATGAAACATGCTGCTGGCTGGGAGTGATCGCGATAATAATTATCAACTTGTACAGCTACTTTCGGGCTTTCTTCGGGAACGAATGTGTGGGCAAAGGTGGCAAGGTGATCCTGAAACAAGAATGGTGTGACGAAGACACCGGGTATGTGAGTGCTTGGCAAACAAAGATAGATAGTTTGCAGATAGCGCATAAAGTACTTCACTTAATGCACTATGTTCCAGCTAACTGCGTATCAAACATGGTGGCGGTATGCAGGCACGGCCGCATTACAAACATTCTGCGGGTGGAGATCGCGGGACGGATGTACACCTTATTGAAAGTCAACTGGCTGACAAAGCCAACCGAAGAACAAATCAAGGCCTATCGTAGGAGGAACTCGATTCTCGGGCCGGACGATTTGACTAAGACGGTGTACACCTTCAACCCGCAACGTGACCCAGCGGCTTTTGAGAAGAACTCCGAGCCTTTCATCTTAGCCAACAAAGTTGAACAGCAGGTCGTCGTTATACCACATCCGTGCATGGAGACCGCGGTCATTCTTGACCCCACGGCTGACTTTTTTGAATGCCTTAAGCCACCACTTGACTCCGACGACGACTAAGACGACAACGAGGACTGAACTCATGTTTCGGTCGACGGGATTCTAGGCCGTGGACAGTCCCTCGGCATCTTGCGTCGTGTGGTTTAGTGGAACACCCAGCATGTGCAGTGGTTGCGTAGATTCCGCACCTATACCGTGGTTAGTACACGTTTAACATGTTAGATAATATATGTTTAACACAATAACGTCTGATTGGGCTAGTGTACTAAATGCCACCCTAACCACATGCTAACGTAGCACATTCCCAAAGGAGCTCAGCCCCAATATCAGCTTCTTCAAACAGCGTCATACCCCCTTAACCAATGCCCAGTTCGCCATCCAATCACCTTAGATCATCACTGAAGTGCATTTGGACCCCATCCATGACCCACTACGCACCACGCCACGAGTCCACCAACTCCCACACTTAAGGAGAGTGGGAGTTAGTACGCCGTTAACACGCTAACGTGTGATTGGTCTAGTGTACTAAATGCCACCCTAACCACATGCTAACGTAGCACACTCCCAAAGGAGCTCAGCCCCAATATCAGCTTCTTCAAACAGCGTCATACCCCCTTAACCAATGCCCAGTTCGCCATCCAATCACCTTAGATCATCACTGAAGTGCATTTGGACCCCATCCATGACCCACTACGCACCACGCCACGAGTCCACCAACTCCCACACTTAAGGAGAGTGGGAGTTAGTACGCCGTTAACACGCTAACGTGTGATTGGTCTAGTGTACTAGCGCCATACTAACGACATGCTAACGTAACACATTCCCAAAGGAATTTAGCCCCAATATCGGCTTCTTCAAACAGCGTCATATCCCCTTAACCAATGTCCAGTTCGCCATCCAATCGCCTTAGAACATCATTGAAGTGCATTTGGACCCCATCCATGACCCACTACGCACCACACCACGAGTCCACCAACTCCCACATTCAATCATGCTAACGCACATTGTGAACTAACGCATTGCGTTAGTACGTCGTTAGTACGCGTACTAAAAGTACGCGAAGTTAGTATGCGCTAGTATGACGTTAAGACACACTAACCCACCGTTAGTGTACGTACTAACGTTTTCTAAAATGGTAGGGAAAGATCAAACCCGACTCTGACCGCGTTGCAGACCTTTGGCACATCTTGTCGGAGTCCGCCAAGAAGTCACCGTACGTAGCTCCCCTTTATTTAGTTGTGCTATGCGAGTTGCGGGCGGGTGCCAATTTCACCTTTGCCCGCCTTGCCCTTCGCATTCGCCTCGCCTTTCGGGACGAGAGCCCCCTCGCCACACACTCTCCCTCTTCCGCCCCTTCCGCCACTTCCGACATCCCGCCCGAGGGTTCCGGCTACCGCCCCAAGGGCGGCGGCCAGAAGCCCCCTCAGCACCCTCCCCGCCCGGTTGCCATGGCTCTCCGAGCCCAGAAGCAGTCATTGGCGCCCTTGGAGGGCAAATGTGTTGCTGACTCACCCGCCTCGCTTTACCGCAAGTGGGTGGGTACCGGATTCCCCTGCACCGTATGCTTCCGGCTCTGGATCGTCACGGACGCTCATCCCGACACGCGTGGTGCCGGTGTCCCTGGGTGTGCATCGAGGCGTTCGCCAACGACAAGCATTTGGAGATGTCCAAGCCGGCCGCTCCCCGCCCGTCTCTCGACGCGTCCGTTGCGGTGATGTCGCTGCCGCCGCCCGCAGTGGACCCGCCTGCCCCACCTGCTGAGGGAGAGACGGTTGCAGCATTCCGATCCGTGCGGCTTACTGAGCTCGCACCTGGTGGTGGCGACGCGATCGACCCCGTCGAGGTAGGCTATTTAATTTAGAATATTTTTTCATAAGTTTAGAATACCCCATTTTATCGTTAATTTAGAATAAGTTTTCTTTATGTCATCCGGCTATGACCGGTGCATGCATCCATGACGTTGTACCTGTACCTGTTGAGCTATCCCCATGCCATGCGAAATATTACACTGAAGAGTTGTCTTGCCGTGATGTCCATATGTCCGAATGGAACCAAAAACCGTTCGATTAAAATCGAACGGTTTTTGGTTCCATTCGGAAAGATTCACGGCCGTGAATCTAAAAGTCACGGCCGTGATTAACGACTCTTTACGCATAATGACTTTTATTATTTGCCATCTTTGCCACAATAGACACTCACGGCGTGTTCTGCTTGACAAAAAGTAAGTAACTTGAAGCCTTGAGCTTCAACTTACTGAAAGATATGTATCTTGGCAGTATGTGTGCCAAGTTTCGTGCTCTAGGACGCACGGGAAGCCCTCGGCTGTTTGGCATCTTTGGGTTTGGGTGTCACGTTCGAACCCAAACCCAAAACATCTGCCTTAGAAATAGATTGCGCGTTTCGCGCAAAAGTAACTTGAAGCCTTGAGCTTCAAGTAACTCAAATATACGTATCTTGGCAGTATTCGTGCCAAGTTTCGTGCTCTAGGACGCACGGGAAGCCCTCGGCTGTTTGGCATCTTTGGGTTTGGGTGTCACGTTCGAACCCAAACCCAAAACATCTGCCTTAGAAATAGATTGCGCGTTTCGCGCACAAGTAACTTGAAGCCTTGAGCTTCTGGTAACTTAAATATGTGTACCATGGTAGTATTCGCGCCAAGTTTCGTGCGTTAGGACGCACGGGAAGCCCTCGGCTGTTTGGCATCTTTGGGTTTGGGTGTCACGTTCGAACCCAAACCCAAAGCATCTGCCTTAGAAATAGATTGCGCGTTTCGCGCACAAGTAACTTGAAGCCTTGAGCTTCTGGTAACTTAAATATATGTATCTTGGCAGTATTCGTGCCAAGTTTCGTGCTCTAGGACGCACGGGAAGCCCTCGGCTGTTTGGCATCTTTGGGTTTGGGTGTCACGTTCGAACCCAAACCCAAAGCATCTGCCTTAGAAATAGATTGCGCGTTTCGCGCACAAGTAACTTGAAGCCTTGAGCTTCTGGTAACTTAAATATATGTATCTTGGCAGTATTCGTGCCAAGTTTCGTGCTCTAGGACGCACGGGAAGCCCTCGGCTGTTTGGCATCTTTGGGTTTGGGTGTCACGTTCGAACCCAAACCCAAAACATCTGCCTTAGAAATAGATTGCGCGTTTCGCGCACAAGTAACTTGAAGCCTTGAGCTTCTGGTAACTTAAATATATGTACCATGGTAGTATTCGTGCCAAGTTTCGTGCGTTAGGACGCACGGGAAGCCCTCGGCTGTTTGGCATCTTTGGGTTTGGGTGTCACCTTCGAACCCAAACCCAAAGGCAAAGGCATAGGACAGTTTCGTAGATTCTGTCCCGATGCCTTTGCAACCTCGCTTGCTAACTCATATTACAATGAATATTCAACATTCAAGCGTTGGATACCCCACGCCAACGGGAAGCGCTCGGCTGATTTGTTATTTGGGTATGCGCACCCAAATGACAAAAAACGCATCTTTGAAACTCGTTAGTTTCAAAGATGCGTGGCCGATGCCTTCGTGCTTATGTGTGTTAATCCATATGAAATATTCCATGGAATAAATGTGAATATCCCGCACAAACGGGAAGCGCTCGGCCGTTTTGTAAAATTAGGGTGCACCCAAAATACAAAACGCATCTTTGAAACTCGGAAGTTTCAAAGATGCTTGCCGGTCGCGTGCAGCGGTAAAAGGCAAGTCAAAGGGTTTAGAATCTAGAAGAAGTACAGGGGCCTTTTTTTCAAGCAGGACACGCCGTGAGTGTCTATTACAACGGCGCCCACCATTATCACAAGCGAGACAAACCTTCTTAAAGCTTTTTGGAGGCTTCCTCATGATGGCACCAGCGGGAACGAGAGCGTTTGACCTGTGTGCACATTATTTGAACACGAGTCGTGAAAAGGACCACCGGTCATAGCCGGATGACATCAAGAAAACTTATTCTAAATTAACGATGAAACGGGTTATTCTAAGATTAAGAAAACTTATTCTATATTAATTATTTTTCCCCCCGTCGACACCGGCGCTCGGGTGGTGTCTGCGGAGAATGCAGACACCTCCCCGCCACTTGATGGACCTGAGGAGCCTGCCTGCTACGGCGCCGCCTTCCCCGATGAGGACGACAGCACCTGGCCGACTTTCCGCTCTTCGCCGATTTGGTTGCCAAACTCAGCTGTCACCGGCGATGTGGAGGGTGCTGGATATGACATGGTGATTGTCATTTCGTCACCTGTCATAACCGTTGTCAGATTCGGTGTCCAGTAGTGACCGACAACTCTCGTGCTATTTAGCTCGCCAGTCCGTATGTCTCTCCCTTCTAATATCACAATATTCCGATTATGTAGCCTTGCCTTACAGCGTTCCGACTTGCATTGACCCTCTGTCCGCTTGGTATATTATTACCCTCACGGTATAATATCCAGCAGGTTATGGTTCCACCTTACGCTTGCGTTACGTCTTTGCAGGTTGGTCAGGGTAGAAGTCTTCCAAATTTCTTTTACGGCCCGCAAACGATATTTCCGCTGGCCCGCTTTCGGCCAAAACGGTCAAGGAAGAAAAATGCCCGCCGCAGGCGCGAAATTTCAAAGTTAAGTATGGGGGTTTGATAAAAAGAGGCATAAAATGCCTATATATTTGGCCGAAGTTTGGCCGGCTCATATTTTTGTGCGGCCCGGGGGCGAAAGCCCCTTCGGCCCGCTTTCGGCCCTGAGCGAGCTTCTGCGGCCCCGGGCCGGCCCGCCACGGTAAGTCTTCTACCCTGAGGTTGGTTCGTTCGTGGTTCGTCTTTTGGGTTGCGTGGGATTTTTGCCGCTTTCGGCATCATTCTTTGGCCGAGGAAGTGCTCACTTGAGCCTGCTGGGACGTCGGATTGACCGCCCTTTACGACCAGTATCTTTTGGAGCACGCATCTTTCGCTACCTCTTTCTTTGGGTTTTACGTTATCATCTTTGCCGCAGCTCTCATTAGGCTGCGTTTTAGAGTAGAACTTCGTGGAGTGCTACCACAAGTTAATTTCTGTTTCGCATAAGATCGCCTTTTATGTTTGCGTTGACGTTTCGTGCTTTGGAGAGAGCGTTGCAGCCGCTGTAGGGAGCGCGTCCCTATGGTTCGTATTTTCGGCTTCGCTTGGCGACTCAGCCTTATGTTCTATATCGCATTATACGCGTGATGCCGTTTCTGTTCTTATTCGCCTTATCAGATTAACGCGTTTTGAGTAACTTGGTATCCCTTTTACGTTGCTTGACGTGTTTTCTTCTAATCGCTATTGGAGGAATGGAGAATGCTGTGGCCTCGCTTTCTGTCGGGAAGTTCTCTCCGCTGGGACCTCTGGCGGCGTTGGCATTACGTTTTACTCATGGACTTATGGACTTCTGGTTTTCTGGCCACGTTGTCACCCTGTGGGTGGTGCTTTGGTGTTTTTTTTCATTATCATATTGTAGATTACCTTCGTCCTCGTCACGTTGTGGGCTTGAGATCCTGCGTCGGATTGGCATTCCCACGTGGTCGTTGCTGCTCCGCTTTGGGTGGTGCTTGTTCGGGATGTTATATTTGTTTGGCGTGTAGTATCGTTGGCGGGAGTGGTACATGTTGGTCAGCGCTACACCACTTGTCACCAGCTAGCTCTCCACTAGTCCACACGACCTCGCGGACATCTGTTTCTTTTCCCCGTACGATTGGCACCGTCCTGACACTACAGTTCTCTGGTCTTTGGCATGATCGACCACTTCGTTGACGACTCGCCTATGGCACGGCGGGCATGACGTTGATTGGTTTCGTCTTTCTTCTATTCGAATCTGCGTTTTCGGATCCCCTTTCGTTCGCTGCTTTCACAGTCGGGGGTGCTTAGCTAGCATTGCACCAACAGCTTGCGGTAGAGATTCGTTCCGTCCTTTGGAACCTTGCGTTGGTTCTTGGATGCTTCCGATCTTGTGGTTTGCTTATGTATCATGGCATGTGGCATGCGTTTAGCCACGAGCTCCGGCTCGTGCATCTTGCATCTCCCCTAGCTGACTAACAAAATAACTTATCTCTAACACATTTAGCTAGCCAGGGTGGTGTCGGTCACTCGTGTCTGTTCCACCTCATCTGAGGTGGTGTGCTGGATATGACATGGTGATTGTCATTTCGTCACCTGTCATAACCGTTGTCAGATTCGGTGTCCAGTAGTGACCGACAACTCTCGTGCTATTTAGCTCGCCAGTCCGTATGTCTCTCCCTTCTAATATCATAATATTCCGAGTATGTAGCCTTGCCTTACAGCGTTCCGACTTGCATTGACCCTCTGTCCGCTTGGTATATTATTACCCTCACGGTATAATATCCAGCAGAGGGCAACTTGCCAAAACCCTACATTAGAAATCGGGCTAGAGATGTAGGATTAAACTAGCGCCACGCGGCATGGATTTGCCTCTAGCTAGGTTGAGAAAGGCCTCTTTGAGTTGACATCCTAACATTTCTTTTAGCCATATCCATGTTGGTTTTATGGAGATATAAACACCGCAGCGCACCGCACCGTACACGCGTACGGTGCGGACCCGTGTTTAAGCAACAGTGTATTAAGCAATCAGCGCTGCATTTCTAGTGCCCTTCATATTTAGCAGGAGTGTATACATGAGCAAATTGCTTATTTTGCAGCCGCTGGATCGAAAATGACTGTTGCTTATGAACGGGCAATGTAGCTAGTTATTGGGGAAAAATCTTTAGATTGTCCCCCTCTTTGAAAAATCCGGTTTTTTATGTCACGCTTTTGTGTATAAAATTTTAAAGGTTCATTTCGCCGAAAACCAGCTATTCCAAAACGAACACTGCTTTGTGTCACGCTTTTCGAGCGATACGCTTTAGTGTAGTAGTTTACAGCCTAGCTTTGCGTGACGCTCTTTTGCGTGACGCTCTTTTGCGTCACGCTTTTGTGTATAAATTTTTAAAGGTTCATTTCGCCGAAAACCAGCTATTCCAAAACGAACACTGCTTTGTGTCACGCTTTTCGAGCGATACGCTTTAGTGTAGTAGTTTACAGCCTAGCTTTGCGCGACGCTCTTTTGCGTGACGCTCTTTTGCGTGACGCTGGTGGATGAAATCAATTTGCGTCGTTGAGATGAAAGCTGCAAACAAAATTTCAATCGCAGATATGTTTGTATATATATTTACATATATTTATAAATATATCGACAGAATGTCGTCTAAGTAATTAATATTATAAAATATAGAATAACTTAGCACTGTATAACTTAGCACTGTAGTATTATTTTTAATATGACTTATTTAATTTTAAAATAAGATGAAGACTTTATTGACGGTATAAATATTTGGATGTGTTCGACTGGACATCGACACATAAGACGTTAGACGTATGACATGACATGAGACGCCGATCTGTAAAGCGTAAAGCTTCGAGAATGAAAGTTGATGACACTATCATGAACGTCGGTACATGTATGGTGGCCGAGCCCCGATTGCGATGGAAATCAAGTTTGCTTCTCACATTTTTTTTGGGGGGTGTGGGGGGGACCCCTCCTCCCCACACAGGGGTGGCCGTGACCCGTAGGGGAATCGACGGCTTATTATTTATTAAATTTCATTCTTTGACGCTTTGCCGCTTTGACGCTTTTCGACTGTCACGCTTTTCGCGCTCACGCTCTTTTTATTTATGACAGTAACACGGCATGACATGACACGACAGTAAAGCGGAAGTTTGTCACATCTTTGAAAAATCTGGTTTTTTATGTCAAACTTTTGTGTATAAATGTTTGGGGGTAATCAGTAGGTTGTCGCCCCTTTGCTGTCATCGTTATGACCGTCTGCGCACAGTAAGTGCGCCGTCACTGAAATGTAAAATGTATAGAAAATCGCTAGACCTTTCCCTGTTGAGTTTTGTCATCATTCCGTTAATGACTATCGCAGGATCTGCGGGAAAATGGACGATGCGTAGCTTACGCGCGTCATGCGCGCACAAGATAATTGGCGGGGCAGTGGATGGCATGGAAGCGGAACTCTTCAAGCTTTGTGATTGGTTCTAATTCACGAGCGTTGACCGCTATACGTTTTTGGAGAAATCATTTTTTGGAAGTTTTGAGTAAACCACGTGGAAGCCCGCGAAAAGGGCTATAATTCTATCCGTTTATATGTTGGATTTGACCGTTATATTGAATCGAACACTATTTTTAGGGGCGTTTACAGTGGTCAAATCCAACATATAAACGGATAGAATTATAGCCCTCTCCGCGGGCTTCCACGTGGTGTGCTCGGATTTCCGAAATTGTGAATAGAAAAAAATCGTATAGCATATAACTGTTAAATTCTTAGATATGCATTTGTTGATAAAATAATTCAAGAACGACAACATTGGTATACTTTCTAGAATTATATATCGTAAAGGCTCTCAGCGCGCGGGGCGAGCAATTTCCCCGCGCGATACAGTGTTAAGAAACGATTCGGCTGATTTACTGTGGACAGACGGCCATACGATCGTGTAGACGCTGGCATCGTGTACGGTGTAGACGCTTCTTGATCGTTGTCATCATGCATGACGCTTTCGTTCGCTGTCATCATGCATGACGCTTTTCGATAATCATCGTCAGCGTCATGCGTCGCTGTTCGTGATCTGTCACGCTTATTATAATAAATTTAAAATAAATAATTTATAATATAAAGCCTCTTTAAATATTTGGATGTGGTCGCCAAGGACACATCAGACATGAGAATTGAGACTCAGTGACACGCAAAACTGCGAGAATGAAGGTTGATGACACTGTCATGAACGTCGACTGTATGGGCTGGGCCCATGGCCGAGCCCCACAAGGCCATGGCCAGGCCGCTTACATTACATTTGGGGGGGGGAGGGGGGGCTTCGCCCTCCCCCCACTGGACTGAAATGTGTTGGGGGGTGTTGGCTGTTGGGTGTGGGGGGGGGGAGTCCCCCGGTCAATGCCATCGCATGCCTTGATCACAATTGGGTGGGGCTTGGGTGCACGAACCACGCAGCCCTACCCGTATAACCGCCGCGTTCTAGTTACCGCACGTCACCGTGTTTATTTAGTCACCCTGTTTATTCACACGTCATCCATCATTTTCTTCTTTGTTCTGACACAGCTTGTATCGACCCCACACCAATAATTCCCCCACTATTCGATGACACACCCCTAACGGCCACCCCCTCCCTCCCCCGCCTTACACCTCAACCACAACACGACCTTCTACCTTCTGCACATGTGGGCCTCTCAGTGTCTAAGAACCATAGACCACCACGATATCTAAGACAAATTTCACATCAAAATTTACAACCAAACATATTATCAAATATGATCGAATATTTAAACAATGAATCACAAACTATCTTGAGATTTGAATAATACAACAAAATTTGATTTGATTTGTTCGTTCACCAATTGCAGATTGACAACATATTACTATGAAATCAGCTTGAGATTTGAAAGATGAAACAGTTTCGTTTCATCTTTGGTTTCAAAGATGAAACATATTTGTTTGACCAATCACATCGATTGATACATGAATAATTGATGAAATCAGAGTTTGCTCAAAGTGATTTCAACCATCAAATTGATATAAAATGCAAATAATTGTTGATACCCTACAAATGTAACATATTTGACAACTGGCATGCTTTGATGACGACATTTGGCGATCATTATGGCCACACACATCGATATCCTTCGATAGCATAAATAGTATACTAAATTTGTGACCGCAGTGCCCCTGTGTATCAACATATAAATTACCAACGACTCTCATTGTTATCATTTCTGAATTCAAAAATATACATCAAAACAACTTTAACTTCAACATGTCTCAATTTTCCAAAACATGGTTTGGCACCCTGAAAAGCAAGTTTGAGAACAATGAAGACCTATCCAATCTTAAATTTCGTGTTTTTGCTGTATGCGAAAGCAAAACACGAAGCTTATCACGTACCAAGGATAAGCAGCCAGTGGTCTCAGTCACTTTTAGGGGTGCCCCTGGCGACGTACTCATGGCCACTGGGTGGAAGCTCATGGCTGGGGCAACCCTGCATGGCATAGCTCCTCTACTGGAACATGTGGAGGTGGGCAAGTTGTACGACATCTACATGTCCTCTGAGACCTTTTACAACTTGAGCTTGGCTTCGCAGTATGAGCTGTCCAGAAACATCGCGGACATCTCTGGCGTTGTCCAGACTCTGGAGGCCATTGTGGAGGTCACCAAGGACCTGCCCCATTCTTTTATCAAAGAATGGGGGCTACCTTCAACCTGGATCAGCAATCGCCAGGTTCTCACTATCGACAACGATAGTGAGGACGAAGATTACGTGACCCCTCCTCCCCCACCACCAAAAAGGCGCAAGGGCAAGGGCAAAGCCAAGGTCGCCTTGCCTTTTCCTGATGGCGCAGGTAAATTTAATTGTCTATTTGTCTGTTGGCTTCAATGTGGCTCTGAACTGAATAATTCTGTTGTATATTTACTAAAAATGTTTCGTTGTTGTGCTTGATTGTGCAGGTGCTTCGTGCGCTGGCGCAAGCGAGGCACCTACAAGTGTTGCAGCCATGTATGTTACCATGGTTGCACCACCCGTTGGCGATGTTGGCGATCCCATTCTTGAAGAAGTCCCTGCTGGTGCTGGCGATATTGCACAATTTGACTTCACAGGTACATCTCTGGGATAATGAGGCTAACCTGAGAATATGGGACACCAAGGACAACCAGGAAGAGTGCACAGTAAAAAACCTCTGGCCAGTTCGACTGGATCCACTCACAAATCCAGTGGACCACGTGTGTATGCTAATCGGACTTACTCAAAACGAGGACTCAACCATCTCATACCATGATACCTTTGCCGAC
Source organism: Cymbomonas tetramitiformis (assembly GCA_001247695.2). Taxonomy (NCBI): domain Eukaryota; kingdom Viridiplantae; phylum Chlorophyta; class Pyramimonadophyceae; order Pyramimonadales; family Pyramimonadaceae; genus Cymbomonas; species Cymbomonas tetramitiformis. The sequence continues at coordinate 20,045 of LGRX02034321.1, read as the reverse complement.
ATGACCTTGTTGGAACTACTTGGGCATGAGAAAACACTCAACAGAGCATTCCCTGGTAAGTTGTTTCAAGCTTGGCTTCAAATGCACTCTTGATTCATGTCCCTGCAATGTGAATAATTTTTTAAATCTTGGATTGTTACATTGAAAGTCTATATTGACTAATACTCCATCCATACGGCCCGTTGTTTAATTTTGTTTGGGGAGTTCGACAGGTGCTGGACCAAGGCATGTTGTTGAGTGCTTAAACACGACATCTCGCGCTTCGTGCAGAGCTGGTAACAACAACACTCGGATGGCCAATGAAGTGGCTTCATTAGATGTCCGTCTCCTTGCACTTGCTGCACATCGACAACTCATTGCAACATAATTGGCTATTGTCAGCGCGTCTATTGCTGATGGCAATCCATTTGCACCTGAGGGCTTTAACAAGCCCTTTGCACGAAGCTCTGCAAGGACTAATACTTCGTATCGACCTTTCGGGACTTTGGTGTTGGCAGATGGCTTAAAGGAGTAAAAAACATGCACCTCATTCAACATCAATATCCATCCTGACTTGTTGGGGGTGAAGCCACCAACCATTGCGGGCGAGGTATGCTCACTAACATATTATTCCAAATTGCCTTGTCTTTCATTTTCACATTGTTCATCAAACTCAATCTTGACCACTTTTTGCTTTCAGGTGCTACCGCTTCCATATCATGAAAAGCACGGCTGCGATCAACACCAGTTTGCTCTTCCGCTGCAAAAAATTGCAAATTCGGCAAAGAATAAAGAGAATCGAAGACTCGGCAAACCATCTATTCCTATGAGATTGGCCAAAAAACCTAGACCGATGTCATTATTCCTCAAGAAGGACATTGGCGTTGGACCCTTAAGGTAATTTTCTCTTAGCTATTATCATTCGCCTAGTTTTGTATTTATTAATATGCAATCACTTATCTCATCCATCAACAGGTACCATTCACCAAAAGAGATTGAAACTCTACTTGCTCGACATCCTTGTTGGATATACCCCTAGGACTCGGGATATATTCACTCAGTGAAGGTTTTCTCAGAATGTATTAAAGCTGATAAGTTAACCCGATATAACGGGCATAAACAGTTAGGGTTCGGGTTCAGGTGACAGTCATACACACTACTATAGGAAGAGTCACAAAGCAAGCGGTGTGACTGTTCCAGCACACCACCTAGTGTGGTGACTGGCTAGCCGAAGGTGAAACCTGTGAACAAACACCATCTACAGCGGTGGAAATTGGGCTCTAAGGGAAGGCCTGTCCTTTCTGGCAGGGCGGTTCCCAGTCAAGAGTTGTAAATCTGAAACCGGTCCGTGATCGGACCCCTCTGCACATACAGCTACGGCCAATCTCACTGTGCAGGAGCGGCATGATTAACTTGCTAGCCACTAGTTGGCGGTGGCACTGCTGTGCCAGTCCGCAGCACAGCCATGGTGCCGTGAATTGAAGTTGTCGATGCCATGTTTGAATCATTCGTAGAGCCAGAAAAGGAATCTGAATTTCGTCGATCGTCGCGCACAGCCGCATGGTCTCCAGAGCTCTGCTCCTCGTCATCGGACGAGTACGGCGGTGGCGGGTAAGGTGGTGACTGTGGAACATAATCAGGGTCGGGATTATACAGCCATGGCGGCCGCGGGACATTGCGGAGAGTGTGGAACCCCTGTCGCAGCTCCCGATACCGCGTCTGCCGATGCGGCGGAATAGCAGCCGGCGCCGCAAAAGTAAATCCAGGCTCGCCGTTGGTGGTCTTTACAGCACCACCGACCTCCAGGCCGGTGTGGTCCGGCGCACATGCCTCGCCAGGGGCGGCAGCTGTGAGCGGCGCCGCGGTGGCGCATACACAAAAGAACGCACAAAGCACTACCGCAATCGCCGAAAATCGGGCAAACCCCCAAGGCGGTGCACCGCATCCCGGACGAGATGCTGTAGGGCGCGGGACCGCATCCTCACCGTCCGGAATAGAGTCACACCCAGTTGCAGAGTCGTCCACGTCGCCGTCGCAAGAGTCGGTCTCCGACTCGGCGTGCATGTACCGCATCGCGAAGTCCTTGCCCGCAGCCGTGATCGAGAGTCCCCCCATCCGCGCGATCTTGTCCGCAAAGCAGAGGTCGGGCTCGTGCGCGTGCATGGGGTCCACCGGCATCATGTCACCGGTGTCGGACGCCTCCGACCCGCTCGGGTAAACATGCTCGATTGCCGCCGGCGGTGGAGCCGGCGGTGGGTTCTCCCGGACATGCGTGCAAGCGGCAGCCGAGATCCCGCTCTCGACACCACCGACCGTGAAGCCGCCCATGTGGGTGGCAGGCTGGCAGTAGGGCAGGAATTCCTGCAACGCACCGTCTTCCTGCTCCGGCTCGATCCCGAAGGAACACGCCGAAACGCCGTCGAGCATCTCCGGCTTGCCCCCCGCCAGAAGGCAGAGCGCATCGAACCGCTCGCCGTCGTGCTCGTCCATGGCCGTCTGAAACTGCTCCGCCAGCAAGTCGTTCTCGATGTCACCGAGGGAGAAGCTGTGGAAGCTTCCCCCAGCGCCGTGCTTGCCGCCGTTCGGGCAGTCGCGGTGCCAGTGGCGGGCCTCGTCTTTCTTGCACGTCGAATTTTGGCAGAAGGGAATGAAGTCGCCGCTGCCTTTGTGAAAGGCAACGCGCTTCCTCACCTGCGATTGCGGCCAGTTTCCTCCCGTCGGGAGGTCACCTGCTGCAAAACGAACACCGGAGCCGCCTCCCCCGTTGCCGATCTTGTTCTTGTCCGCCCGCGGGGTAAAACCCCGCCCGTTGACCTTGTCCGTGAGGACCTTCAGCTGCCGCTTCACGTCGAGGATGATGGCCGTGAGGTCGGACAGCTGCGAGGTGTCGCCGTCAGTGGCCACGGCTGCCGCGGACAAGGCGAACGAGGCAGTGTGCGTACCGGCTGCCACGTGTCGGGCGTAGCACTCGAGGACCCATTGCTGAATGGTGAGGAGGTCCACGGCCGCCCGCTGCTGGTGTGTGAAGAGTCGTGACACCACCGGCGCGTAGAATCCCGGGTCCAGCGCCGCGAGGAACAGCTCCTTCACCTCGTCATCGTCGAGAGTGTTGCGCCTCTTGGCAGACCGTAAGGCCGCGTTGAAGTCCGTGATGGACTCGGACGGGTCGGTGTGGGCCTTCAAGCGGACGCCAAGGAGGTCCGATGTCCCCTGGAAGGGTGCACCGGAGTCCAGCAGACGCCGTGCGAGCTCCAGCAGGGCTCGCTTGCCGTCCAGAGGGTGCAAGGCCGCAGACGCCTCGAGCCAGTCACCCGCTGGAGAGGCGGGACATACGATGAGCTCGAGCGTTGAAAAAAGAAGTTTGTTGGCCTCGGGACGGACGGCCAACGCGGAGTCCTCCAAGTCGAACATCGGCGCAAACAAAGGATCCTGCGCCTCGAAAGCCTCCTGGATAGCAGGCACTAGCTTGGAGAGAAGCACCTGCGCGTTGGACTCCGTTCCCGTGAATCGCTCATGCTTCTCACGGAAACATTTTCGGACCACGTGCTTCGCCACGCTCTCGTCGAAGCGCTCACGGGTGAGAGTGCGAACACCCGCCAAGAAAACAGCTTGAGCGGAGTTCGCAGCCGGAACACCAGTAGTTGCCGGCGTAGCCGGCGTGACGGAATTACGTGCGGCAGCGGAGTCGAAAATTGTAGCTAGCGAGCGTCGGCGAGACGCCATACTTGATGTCAATCTAGTCGCAACCATGATGCAGAAGACTATAGAGACGAAGTGAGGGAAAATGTGGCGAGGAACGGAGGGAGCGGCGGCCAAAAATCGTAAGGCGGTTGTCGAGGAAAAGAAGGAAAGCTGCGGCGTAAAAGATTCCCCAAACGTGCATGTGGATCTAACAACGCGGCCAAGGAACTTGGTGTCGGATCCGACCAAAATTCCAACGTCTACCAACGCGTAGTACGGGATAATCAAGCAGCCACGAGCCCGAGCTCTCCGTAAGTCCAATCAACCAGCCATGTAACTAGGCCATACCGCTCCGCCGCGCCTCTAGTGGAGCCCCTCACTCCATCTCAAGCGTCGGTGTTTAGCCTGACATGGCCAAACTACGCAGTGTCTAAATAAAGAGTGAGTGGGGCCAAACCTGTTGGATATACCCCTAGGACTCGGGATATATTCACTCAGTGAAGGTTTTCTCAGAATGTATTAAAGCTGATAAGTTAACCCGATATAACGGGCATAAACAGTTAGGGTTCGGGTTCAGGTGACAGTCATACACACTACTATAGGAAGAGTCACAAAGCAAGCGGTGTGACTGTTCCAGCAATCCTCACACTTCGCAAAACCCAGCTGGGCACCCAATTCCAGTCGGATATGAAGGGCAAACGATTCGCATGTTTTTCTCTGAAGGTGAGTTTGTTATTTTCGATTTTGTGATTTGTTTCCATCTAATAATTCCCATCCTTGACATCACATTAACCATGTTACCTTGATATCCTTCTATTTTGCTCCTTTGGTTTACAGGTGGCGCCAGAGACATTCCGGCTTTTGGTGTGATCATACCGTTCTCTAAGCTTTCAACAATTCAAAAAGCCAGAGCCCTCAGAGATAGTCTTGACCTCAAGCGTGTCGTCAACGAGGAATTGTATGCTGTTATCTGGAGGGATGGCAACCTCACTCACATCCTACAAAATCAGATTGTATCATACCGCTTGGCAGGTTCAAACATGTCAGCCACACCTAGCAGTGCACTGCCTTTTTTCAAATCGTTTCGTACTGCCAAACACAACAATCCTCTCTTTGGACCTCACTTCGGAGGACATGCAATAGCTCAGGATAATTTCCTGAAATCACTTCGTGTTGAAGAGCTGAGGGTCCGAAGACTTGCTATCACATCATTGGATGCAAAGATCCAAGAGTTCCCACATCTTCAAACAAACATTCCTCCCGCTCTCCAGAAGTTGCGAGAAAAGGGCGTCAGCGGAGGAATCCTGCATTCGATATCTTAATGACCTGTAATAAATAGAGAACATTTTAGTTTTACTAGCTACATTGCCAACCCTCAAATCTCAGCTGAGTATTTTCTTAATAAGTAACCTTAATTCCCAAATCCTAGCCTTGACATTATGCTACATTATATATGCCAATTGGTGAATGCTTCAAATGTCTTCAAATGTCCCAACTATTTATCTTGCTTGTTATTGTTAATGTGCCCTTCAATTTGAGATTTCAACTTTACTATTCCTTTATTCAGTACTTTGATTTAATTAATAACATTACATTCCGATTACAGTAAACACTCATATTTAATGAAACAGGGATCTGGCTCCAGCCAGCCAAATCACTAAAATCGTGACCCCCCCCCGCCAGCGCCAGCGTGCTAATGAATTCGTTCATTAGAAGGAACGCGATTCATGAGCCAGCCAGCGCCATTCGTTATCTTCCTCAGCCTTACAAACTAAAATTTTCGAGAAAACTGTGTGCTGATTTTTCGAAGTGATAAAATGGACCCAGCGAGTAGGCAACATCTTAGAGAGCTTCACACGGACATGAAGGACGGCATACTATCACAGTCTCACTACGAAGAACTGTCTGCAATTGCCTAATGCCATGTGCAATAATTAGCCTAAAGCCATGTGCACCGCGTCAAGCTATGCCAGCGTCAATTCCTTATTTTAAGATTGCCGAAAGCATGCCAGCCAGCGACGGCCTTCCTTATTTCGGACCTCTTCCTTATTTTTTTTGGTCCAGCCAGCCAAATCACTAAAATCGTGACCCCAAACGCTGGCTGATTCCTTAACGGTGAATTCCTTAATACTGAGTGTTTACTGTATGCTTCCAAATTATATTCACCCTGACCTTCATATTAACAGTGTCAATATGGTTGGACAACATAGCAATATCTTGATTCCGTAAGTATCCCAATTAATATCCTTGTGTTCATTGCCAATGCCACTTGCTTTTCTGAACTTTTGTTATTCAATACTTCACCACATTCCTTATTGCACCTCCGCGTTCACTCACAATTTGATGGTAACAATGCAAAATTTAGAATTGAGGAATTTGGATTTTTCCCCACCTGTACGTTCACGTACCCCCTATATAATTATAAAGTAATAAGTTAATTCCGACGACATCGACAGCGACAGCGACACTCACACTCACACCGCAAGTGTGTAGTCTACTGTACAGTACGCACTGTAGTGTCTACAATCTCACGTCAGTCGAGTGTGAAGTCCAAGTGACGTTCTGCTGGAGCTGAACAGCACCAGCACACGACAGGACCTATCTCGTAACTGAAGAGAGAACCGAAACCTTCGATACCAGGAGAGCAATTACCCTATGAATGTAACAACCCCCCTCACGTGACTAAGGCATGATACAACACCATTCTAGAGATAATCCCGTTGAGGGACGCATTCTCTTCCGTTTGTTGTGGCCCATGGCAGCACCTTGTGTGGAAGCTCTCGCCTCTCGGTCCAGATTTGGCCAACTGGCGCGAATACTTTACTCACCGCTCAAGCATTTTAGCACCATGAACTTGGGCTGTCCTTACTTGTGAGTCTGCAATATTAGGGTAGGAATTTGACAAAGGTTTGGTATACTTTGCGGTCTCCTGTTCGTTCTTCGGAAGCTCCAAAGTTGGTGAAAGACGTGGGCGGCATGGGGAATTGCGCTAAAAAGCCTAAGGTGGTGGAGGAGGGGAGCTCTGATAATGGAAGCGACATCCCCTCGAGAAAAACCAACAAAAATTCCACGAGAAGTGCTTCTCCTTCCAAAGCGGAAGCCCGTCTGTCCATCAGCGCCGAAGATAAACCTTACCCGAAAGTCCCTGGCTCAGTGTTTGACAAAAACCCTTACAGTAATCCCATATTTGAATTAGAAAACAGCCATAACAGCCCCTTGTTTGGCAGCACCTCGGCTCTGTCTACCCGTCGGGATGGGTCCTCCAGAGGCTCGCAAGAATCGAGTGACACTATTGGAGATTTCCACGATTACGTGAAACTTGGCAACGGAATCAGTGAAACTAGCGAAGCGCTAGAACCTTCCAGCCCTCAAGGCAAAATTGTACGACAAGGTTAAGTCTCTAGCCAGTCACATTCTATCCCAGACCTCCCGCGCAGCGATAAGTTGTCCTCACCGAGGTTCAACCTGTCGAATCCTTAAGGCTACTCTTGAATTTCGCACCCTGTCAGTCGCTGCACAGTATAGTGCGCGAGCGCACGCTCGGGCGATATGAGTGCTGTAGCACAAAGCATAACCGCATGACTGCACCTAAATTTCCACCCCATCCTTCATTCTGCACCCCTTTGATGAGGCCGACTTCGGTTTGTCCTTGACGACACGTGGCATACAACAAGAGGCCTCGTGTGATTCGAATACCACTAGGCGTAAAATGTTCTCATCACCGGTCGTTCGTTGGGTGGGAGTTGCATTCAGGGAGGCACACGGTGAAAGACAAGCGCCCCAGCGCCATCATATGGCAGACACCGCAAGCGGCGACCGAGGCGCTGGTGGGTTGCTCTTCGCTCTGAGCACCAAGCGGCTGCCTGGGGAACGCTCTTAGGGTGGGGGCTTTGCGGCGGCCTCCGAGCCTTACGGCTTGAGCCTCACAGTTATGGCGTCAAAGCCTCCTCAGCTCCAAAGCTCAACCAAGGATCCGACAGCGCTTTGCTCGCAGCGCTTGAGGGATGCGCCGTAAGCAACTTCGTAGCATCGGCTTCCACTTCATCTCTTCACGCCTCGCTTGTATGCCAGGTTATGTCGCGGACCTTAGGGTTGCCGATACTCCTTGCTTCTATCTGCTCAGTCTGCGCCTATACCTGCTTAGCGCGTGTCGCGTTCCCTTTGCGCTTCTCACACGCACTTTCCCCTTTCCGTTTATCTTGAGACTTTCTACAGCTCTCTGCCACGACAAGGCTGCTCTGCTACACGGCAAAGCAGCAAAGAACGCACTTGTGTATTCATTTCTCAACTGCTTTGCCTCAGGCTGTGGCTCTCTTTGTGCCTGGTCATGCGAGTGGGTAGGGCGGCGGCTCTCTTTGCCTAGGCAAGGAGTGGGTAGGGCGGCGGCTCTCTTTGCCTGGTCATGCGAGTGGATGGGGCTGTGGCTCTCTTTGCCTAGGCACGAGAGTGGATGGGGCGGTGGCTCTCTGTGCTTGGGCATGCGATTGGGTGGGGCTGTCGCTGGGTATGCCTTGTGAGTTTTGAGGCAGCTGACGGCGCGGGTCGCTTGTGCTTGATCAGCTGACAAGTGCGACGTCGGGAAGGAAGGAGATACACGACAGCGACGGTGAAGATTCTGACCCGATGGGGATTTCGGTGACGCGTCCGAGGGCTGAAGGGCATGGAGATGGCTCTTATCAAATGTGCTTGCTCATGTGTGACTCGTTCAATGAGACGCATGAGAATAACACCCCATTACGACGGAGCTTCTCGTCATCCTCCGTTGACTCGGGCAAATCCCCCTCTTCGAAGTCGCGCCGCTTCAGCGAAGCAACGGTAACGAACACCCTTCAGGTGCGTCCCGCCACACCTTGGACGTCCAGCGGCACTCGGCCAGTCTCAGGATTCTTCTGACCCTCCCCGGCGTGTCGTCCTCCAGGCGTCTTCTTTCACACGCACATGTGCGCCTCACCCTTTTGTGCGGAGCATGGCATCGTCTCAAGTGGGAGCGGGCCCACCCCTGTGCGGAGCATGGCCTCGTCTCAAGTGGCAGCGGGCCCACCCCTGTGCGGAGCATGGCATCGTCTCAAGTGGGAGCGGGCCCACCCCTGTGCGGAGCATGGCCTCGTCTCAAGTGGCAGCGGGCCCACCCCTGTGCGGAGCATGGCATCGTCTCAAGCGCGAGCGGGCCCACCCCTGTGTGGAGCATGGCGCATACTCCGGTGGGGTCGCGACCCTCCGCTGCGTTGAGTTCGGCTCAGGTCTCAGGTGCGATCGGCCACCCCCTGTATCATGGATGGCGTGGTCAAGTGTGGGGTCATCTTGCCCCCCAGAATGATGTGGTTTTAGATTGAGGCATGCCCTCCCCGCCCCCCTCCCTGTGGGAAATATGGTGCGGTGTGCAGTGAGATGACGCCCCTTCCTTGCTTAGAGCGTTGTGCCGTTTTAGGTGGAGTCTTGCCCCCCCTTTTGTGTCGAGCAGGGAGCGGTTACGTGTGATCTCACGCCTCGCCCCTGCTTTTGGCGTGGTGCGGTCATCCCTGCCCCGCGGTGCGTGGACCATGACGTGTTCTTCTGTAGGTCTTCTGTGGGGGCACCCCTCCCCCCCTCCGTGCATGACGCATGTGGAGCAGGGCGCGGTTTCAGGTGGGGTCATGCGGTCATGCGGTCACGCCCCCCTCTGCATATAGCATGCGCAGCCTCAGGTTCTGACTGAACAAGGAGGCCTCTCTTCAGGGCATGAAGCCTCGAGTAGCGCCCTTCCACCGTTCTTTTGCACTTGGGCTCGCCTGGCAGGTCCGATCTGACGGTTGGTGTTCGGCTCTGTTGGCTGCAGGATCTGACGCACGCAGCCGAATTGAGCGAGTCTAGGAGACGGTTTTTTGAAAAACAAAAGCATACAAGTAAACCGAACTACTCGCCCAAGCAGGGCAAGATCCAGCGTCAGACCACCCTCGATCTCCTGCACCAGGTGCTGCACTCCTGCATGATCTGCGGCTCTCCTCCATCCAATCATCCCTTATCTGGCCTCCTCGCGATTGATCCCCACCGCATCCATCGGAATCCCACCATTGCTTCCAAAGATGTCCTCCCCCCCTGTCTGAATGCGCCGCGTCTCGCCTCGTGTCAGCTCATGCCGGACCGCATTGCTCTCCACGATGCTCCTGGAACACTGGTGGAAGGAGGGCAGTGAAAGTGGCACGTCCCAGCTGCCGGAGTTCAGGGAATTGAAGGGGGCGCCGCATCATGCAGGGTCCCTGTTGGTGATCTGGCAGAGGTCCGCTACTAAGAGGGAAGGGGAAGCGGTGGGGGAGGTGTTGGAGCAGGCCGCACCGGTTCATGTCCGTGACCTTGCCACGCAGCTAGACAAGATTGCGCAGGAGAAGCTCGAGCAACAGAAGGCGTACGCCGCATATGACGAAAAAGACAAGCGGAGTAGCATGACATATGACCCCGACGAAGGTGAGGCAGGCACGAGATGAGGGTACGATGCCGCCGAGGTGGCATGCGGGAAGGGATCTTGCCGAGGGAAGAGACAGACATCGGCCATGCCGAGGAAAGGTGTAGGGAGGTTCCTGGCAGCGCAGAGATGCTGGCGAGAACCTCTCCAAGGGGAGGTGCGAGGAGGGGCTTTGCCGAGGTCAGATGTGGCCATGGACCTTGACCTTGCCATGGGGAGGTGTTGGAAGGAATCTTGATGAGGGGGGGGGTACTGTTAAAGGTACGGGGGTGGTTCTTGCTGAGGGGAGGTGTGGGCAGGGATCGGGTCAAAGAGTTCTGGCGAGGGAAGGTGTTGGGACTAGTGCTGAGAGAAGGCGTAGGGAGGGATCTAGCCAATAGGAGGTGCGAAAAGTTCTACATTTGGTGAGCATGGCGCGCTCCTAGCGAGCCAAATGTCAGCAGCTAGAATCAGTAGAGGGTGTACGCTTGCACAGGTCCAGAGACTGCTGGAATCCCTACCAGGAGTGGCTCTCCCTCATGCAGCCGCATCATGAATTCACGAATAAAGTCACCGAGGCAATTATATGCCGACGACCCGTCCGGTACCCGTGGTAGCCGGTTCGCTGACAGCTGTTGAGAGCATCGGAGGCACTCTTCACACCATTTGGCCGGTGGAGCGCATCACAATGACCGTCGCTGGCATCGCCCGCTCATCTGACACGTGCCAACGTTGTTTGCATCGCCGCGCTGTCTATAACATGATGGCTTCGCAGCAGCATTCGCATCCTTCGAGTTATCGAATTCGTGCAGCGAGATCGGCTTCCTCTCCACTTTATCTCCACGGCATTATTGCATCCACGTGGCAGCACCACACTTATCCGCATCTTCGGGAGGATCCACTGTTCGCTGTGTTATCTACCATTTCTGCATCTTCAGCAGTTCGCCCGATGTATCCATTGCGGGCAGCAGTGGCCGCATCTGGCCCACTGCATCATCACCTTTGGGCTGCCAGTGCGCAGCCCGATACCAGAACCCCGTAGATGGGTTTGGAGAACTCGATAGAATTGATCCCTCTCCCCAACTGCAGAATTAGATGGGAATGGTTATCAAGAGCTCCAGTCTCGAAAGCGAGCAGTGACCAAATTGGAAAGGACCTACTGGACACCCTAACTCTAAACAACCCTAAAGCCGCTGCCGATATCCTTCGAGGTTGGGCAGCTGCCAGAGCATTTCCTACGCGTTGGGTGGAAGCCGTCATACGTTGCAGAAGTGTCATTTTGACGTGGATGTGTGGTGCAGATGCCCTGGCGAACAAGGCCGCTCGATCCCAAACAATGGTCTTCGCTGCGAAGCCCACAAATCGCTCTCACCAAGCCGTGAGCACAAGCATGTCGGGAAGGTGCGCTCCGGAAGTGTGAAGTGCTCGTCTCTGAACGCGCTTCAGCAAAAGCATCGGACAAGGTGAATCGCTCGTCCTGCCCCAAGACGCGGGGAGACGGGGAGGGGCCTGAACGAGCAGGCAAGCGCAACGCATGCTGGCTAACAAGCCCCGGGCTGTGTCCTCCGAGAAAGAGAAGAGTGAGCAATTAGAAGAACGTCTCAGGGCCCTCCAGGTTTCCACGGGCAGCCTCTCTGGGTCCCCAACAGGTGAATATCTCTTGTGTGGAGGCCCCCAAGAGAGGCGCCGCACTGTGAGAGTGCTCTGTGGAGCGCGGTCTCGGGATGACCATCTGGGCTCAGATATCGCACGCCTTCGCAGCTACGAGAGGGGGGTTGGAAGAGTGAGGGCGTCTATCCTCTCACACCATGCGCTGGGGCTGGGGCTCGGGAGAGCAGGGTCACGCCAGAGCCGGGCGACTTCCGAGAGCCGGGTAGAGTTCCCGGCATCTCCACGTCATAGAAGCACATCACAGGACCCTGTAAATGCACTGGACTTGTCGCTCCCCGTGCCGAACAAGAACAAACGCTCATGGAAGAAGAACAAACGCTCGAGCATGCTCCACGTGCTCGGCATGCACACCTCAAACACGTCTTCCTCCGAGGAGAAGGGCACGGAGGAGAATCGGGTAGCAAAGAAGAACATGCGCAGCAGCGTGCTGTTTGCCTTGGCCGTGCAAATGGGGGCGAGCCCACCCGCTGCGCAGACGTAAGGCCCTGATCGCGCGCCCCCCTCTGACACCTGATGCGAGATTCATTGCGATTGAGGATATGGGAGAGGGAAAGTGCAAAGCTGAGACTCTGTCCCATGGAGTCCAAACAGGTCCAACATAAGTGCAAAGCTCGGGCACCTCAACTTGGGACAAATGAACACCCGCCTCACTCTCGAGCAGTCAGCCCTGGCTGTGAGGCCCCATCTGGAGCTCCAGAATGTTCAGATTGGTGCCTGCTGGATTTTAGTGGCTGGAGTGGCTTTGATGTTGTTGAGCCAAACTATGCGCATGGCGTCATACGGTCTGTATGCAGAGTGCAGCGCCATCGAGGGCCTGGGGTAGCAGATCGAGGGACTGGGATAGCGCAGCGTCATCGAGGCCTGGGATGTATGGCGCTCTGAGGCCTGGGACAGCCAGCCACGAGGGCCTGGGAGTGCAGCCATCGAAGGCCTGGGACAGCTGGTTTCATCGAGGGCCTGGGCTAGCTGAGCGCCACTCTGAGGGCCTGGCTGGGCCAGTAGCCAGCCGAATGAGGGCTCTGGCCAGCGCAGCGCCATCGAGGCCTGGGATAGCTGAGTCACGAGAGGGCCTGGGAGGCAGCGCCATCCGAGGGCCTGGAAGTGGGCAGCCACCATCGAGGGCCTTCTCGGGATAGCAGTCATCGCAGGTTTGATAGCTGAAGCACATCATGTCGGGATAGCAGCCGCCATCGAGGGCCTGAGGTAGCTAGCAATATCAAGGGCTCTGTGGATAGCAGCGCCATCGAGGGCTCGGGACAGCGCAGGCGCCTCATCGAGGGCCTGGGGAGGCCAGGCCGCCTGGACGAGGCCTGGATAGCGCAGCTCATCGAGGGCCTGGGATAGCGCAGCGCCATCGAGGGCCTGGGATAGCGCAGCGCCATCGAGGGCCTGGGATAGCGCAGCGCCATCGAGGGCCTGGGATAGCGCAGCGCCATCGAGGGCCTGGGATAGCGCAGCGTCATCGAGGGCCTGGGATAGCGCAGCGCCATCGAGGGCCTGGGATAGCGCAGCGCCATCGAGGGCCTGGGATAGCGCAGCGTCATCGCGGGCCTGCGATATTGCGCGGAGTTGTTTGAATAAAAATATGACGGGTTTTTCACGGGTTTTGGGGGGACATGGTGATGCGGTGTCAGGGATAGGCTTGCGCCCGACGCCCCTGCAGCTTCCAGTGCTGCTCAACCGAGAGAAGCGCAAGGCAGCGAGCCTGAGCAGGGAGGCGTCCGATCAACAGGCCGCAGTGCATCCGCAGACTCTGCGACAGCCAGAAGTGATCCTCAAGCCACCGCTGCAGGTGACCATCTAGACGGTAGTGTGGAGGAAAGGGAGCTATGGTTGCGCTGGATGACTCCCTCCCCTACGGGCCTCCCATCAATTTATTTAAGTCAGTCTAGGCACCCGCAACACTGACCATTTGCTGCCAGCGTTAGGTAGCGTCTCTTCAACGCATGAATGGGTGATGTGTCTGTCGGCAACGCGCTGCGCCGTGTGATTGGTCGCGGTTGAAAGGCACTGAGCAGGCTCTGGGGACGCCCGGGTTGCTGATGGGGAATGCTGCAGATGGTGGGGATACCACGGAAACGGATTCTTCGGATGGGGAGAGCACACACGAAGTAAGGACCTTGCTGAAGCGGGGAGGAGCGCCCGCCTCTGAGACAGCATCCAGTGCGGGTGACAGGAGTCATTCCACGGGATCGTCCGATGCCGTGGAGTCAATCATAAAAAACAGGACGGACAGCATAGTGATGCTCGAAGAGTTCCTGGAGCTCCGCGGGGACAAAGGCGGTATGCCCATCGCAATTGCCAATCATGTCACTCAGCCTGCCTGCAGCCATTGCTCCCCCATAGCAGTCCAGCTCCCTTACTGCCAAGCTATGAGGGTCGCTTACTCGGCTGACTCCTCGGAGCGCCTTGCTGTGGCAAAGGGCCCCCCCAGAGGCATCATGCCAATTCACCTGAACATGCCAGAGTCATATTATAGGCCCGCGATAACCTTCCCTAAGTTTCCCTGAGTGCTCCGAGTTCGCCAACCATTGGATTCTGGGCTGTGATGACGCAGGTCGCGCGCATTCAGCATCGATTCTTCCGACGGCTGCACACGAGCACCCGCCAGGCTCTGCCGGGAGCCACGTCAGCATGAGCGATGCCACGCCTCCCAAGGGCATTATGGCCCTGAAGCTGAAGCTTGGGGAGATCCCGATGGGCATGCCCAAAAAGCCGTCGCCCCTACAGCGTAGCAAGGATGCCTCTGTCCCAGACAAAACCCCTGACCCCACGCCGAGTTTCATCAACCCCATGGCTATTGCAGATACAAGCCCTGACAACACGTCAAATTTCATCAACCCCATGGGCAACATGGCCTCGGACATCAAGCCCGTGGTCAAGGAGGCTGAGGCGACCAGGCCTGAGGGCAACGAGGAGGTCAAAGAGATGAGGACGCCTGAGATCGCCAAGAGCGCAACCTCGGAGTGGTCGACGAACCGTTCACGTAAGTTCACGCGGGTGGGATAGTGCAGGGTACCTTACGGGTCGGCGGATGAAGGTGATGCGTTAAATGATGATGACGGAAGGTGGTGGTCAGTGGGTGGATGGTGCCTGAAATCGTGATGCAGTGGGTGGCACCTGAAGGCGGTGAGCGATGAATGGCGCTTGAAGATGGGATGCCAATAGAAGATGGGGGCCAATAGATAAGACACACACGCGGAGTGCAATGGATGACCGTGTGTGGGAGGTGGCTGCTGGTGTGCTGCAGTCAACAAGCAAATGTCGATTCAGTCGCGCATGAAGGTCCTTGGTGGCGCTGCCATGCCGATGCCCAAAATGGGGAGCCCCTTATTTAAGAAACGCATGCTATCCACACCCTCTTCGCCTGACGAGGCTTCCACGTACGTTTCCTCGCCACCCTCCGTGGCAGCATGGCCCAAGCACAACCTCTACATTTGACCAATATCCTCTCAGCACGGCACTAGGGTGTAGTGGAACAAACTGGCCGCAGAGAGAGGTACACTCGCCACATGGGAGCTGCATCAAGCAAGTGCTCAGTGGTGTCGTTGTGCCCGGTGTCGTTGTGTGTTTCCCATTATGTTGTGGGTTTAGTGCAACATTTATGGCTGGGTGTCAAACTGTCACGACATTCACGCGGGCTGTTCAAAGAGTTGGCTGAAACTGTCCCAGAAGATGAAATGGTTAGGACAGGCTATTCCAGAATATGCCGGGTGCTCCCGGAGCTTGCAGGAATTGTATGGTTGCCCTCCTCCCCCTTGGGCTCTAGTGTCTCTGCTCATGAATCTGGGTAAATTCCGTCATTTTCTCACAAGGCTTGTAAATTTATATGAGCCATCTTCACTAGTCGTTGACTGAGGCTACAGCGGATACCATCATTTTTTTCAGGGACATAGCTCCGCCGCCTCAGCCTATAGCTACGCGAGCTTTGCCACCAAAGAGGAGGCCGCCAACGCGAAAAAACAGAACACAGAAAAAAGCTGCCAGTTAGACTTGATCGCCCATCGCCTGACACACTAAAATAATGACTCCTTATAGTAATTTGTTCAGGAGCATACCCAGCGCCGCCCGTAAGGTCGACTGTGTATGGACTCTAGAGTTGGATGCATTAAATGATTGGATTTCCGCTGGATGAATAACAAAGCATGTCCTTTGTCTGCTTAAAAAACAACTAAGAAGTGGTAATAATATGAGTATCTGAACAGTCGTAGCGTTGACTGCATAGACAATAGCCTAATAGTTCCGTCACCTCCATTAGAACACAATTTCTCTAGACACAGAATCAGATGTCGCGTATTGCAGATTCAGAATTTTAGACAATTGTTATCCCGCATGATAAGGATATACGTGACTAGCATAATACATGTTCAACCAAACATCGTCGCCGTCATCGATCGATAGTTCCTCTGTGTGTAAAGAAGGTGAGGACGGTATGTTTAACATGCATGTCGTTCAAGTATAGTGGATGACGTGATAATAACTATGACTCGTGCCTATGATTTGGGTACTGTGCAGACCAAATTGAAAGCTCATATATCCGCTTTGAATGTGTGTATGTGCGCGATTCGGCGACGTATAGGATCCCTTGCTTACTTGTTTCATGTTCGGATGACAGCGCCGTATACACTGCAGAATCTTGACAACCTAAATGCCTTACAACGGTATGGAGTAGACCTTCATAACTGTGTGAGAAAGTGCATCCATCAATTAAAATAATATTGTTCCTTGACCATCACTTCAGCAGCGGGAGCAGCAAAGCTTAAATTGCAACGAGTGACGAAGACGCCATCTTGATCCAACGATCGCCATCAATTAACAAAAACACTACAGCGACCCCAGCGCCAACACCACGCAAACGCATGATGAACACCCGCACTAAACACGGAAGGACGATGATGTGAACTATGTGCATTAGTAGCGCGTGTTATCGCAGCCAAGGCACCGAAGGTGCCGAAGATCGTGACACGCTGAGCATCAGATTTAATGTTAAACGCTGTTTGCAGATACACTCTCAGCTGACACACCGAAGGTACCAATAAACATGACACTCTGCAGAAATGCAGATATCGACCGGTGACTGAAATGTTCGAGTCGTCCAAGGTAACCAAAAATGAGATGGCCTAGTAGAGATCGCCGTTTGAGATCGACACGCCTAGTAATAATGCGTGTCGGTTTACTCTTCCCATGTAGAGCACATCGAGGTCGGCGATTCTACCACTCATGGGTGAGCTCCGGAGAATTCGGATAAGTGTCCCGAAGTGTGTGCTGAATCCTTTGATACCAGGTGTGGGTGCATAGTGCAGCCAACATCCTGTGGCCTTCGGGTGCCAAAGGAATCGATCCAAAGATACGCACGCACAGCACACTTCCGCAGTATGCTATCAACCCATACAGCTACGAAATACAGTTCAACCACTTCAGGTGTTTTTCCTGTTAAGGGTGCCAATCCATGCCATGCGGTGTACTGGAGCCGTGTCATCCGGTTTACACACAAAAAGTTATCCAGCAGGGGAATATAAAAAAATTAGGCTCGCATCAGAACACTTCTGCGTGCAGAGTGAAGCGCGTGTTTTCCCGTTCGCCATGCAGTCGGTTGGTTAAAATGCGGCTCTGCGTGCGTGAGTGGTAATTGAGGTCCTTGCCCATGGGCCCGCAGTGAAATA
The DNA here is from genome assembly GCA_001247695.2 of Cymbomonas tetramitiformis. NCBI lineage: Eukaryota > Viridiplantae > Chlorophyta > Pyramimonadophyceae > Pyramimonadales > Pyramimonadaceae > Cymbomonas > Cymbomonas tetramitiformis. The sequence continues at coordinate 2,633 of LGRX02034321.1, read as the reverse complement.
CGCCGATGTGATGGTCCTTATAGCGCTTCGCAAGCCCCGCAAAGACCTGTTCCCAATTGGGTCGCCCCTGGACATTTCAGCCCCCAGCCCCATTCCCCACGGTACGCCCGTCCTCGCCTATCAGTGACATAAAAATATGACATAAAGCGGTCACCCTACATACGAGCAGGATCTTGCCACAAGACGTCACATGCTGGACCTCGGTGCATCTTACAGCACAAGGACGGATGCTATGAGGCGGGGACCCCTGCAAGAGCTACTAACAGTCCACGCGAGCTGCACGCGCTTCGAACACTGAGTTTAAGGTGGCCAGCGCCTTGGTATCGAGCTGACACCTCGATGCGTGCAGCGACAGACCACAGACCACAGATAAACAATCACAGACCACAGATAAAAGATCACAGACCACAGCTCAAATGCATCGGGCAACGTGACTGTTTGTGACAAGGCTCTGTGGCACGATGGGACCCCCGGCACCAAACTTTCGGGTGGGTCGTGCGGGACCCAAGCCAGAGGTGCCCCTCACCTTCTTAACGATGATGTGTTCGTCCGGGTCAACCTGCTGCCCCGAAGCAGCATAGGTGAGGCCGTACGTCTCGCAGAGTCCGGCGAGCTCAGCATCTGTGGACTCCCCGGTCAAGTACAGTGTCACGCTGAACACGACAGTTTCCTGCCATTCCCCGGCCCCCACCTCCCACTTCAAATCGCCCCGACCATCAGATGATCCATGGAAAAAAATGCCATGTTCGCCAACCAGGCCACCCCGTACCTCACCCGCAACGCAGCGCCGACACTACCCATCATCGGACCGTCGGTCTCATTTCGTCCGCACCCTTCTCGAGGGAAGTGCTCACCGGGGACATTCGACTAGAGTCCTACTCGCACTTCGCTCATCTCCTGGGCGCAGAGATTGGAGCTGCAGAAGCGCACCTGATTGGCTCTCCGCACCTTGTAGCTCTTGTGCAGGTCTGAGCCCCACGAAACAGCCACGTCACTTGACGGTGCACGCAGCTCGCGCGGCAGTTTGCTGGCAGAGTCACATCGCGAGAGTGTGCATGGGCAAACAACCCCACGCTACAGTGCCCCCACGCTACCGTGCCCCGAGCCATCCATCTAGTCGCTAACAAGGCTGGGAGATTCCTCGCAGTTTGCTCACGGATATTGGGCATCCCGCGGCGGGACAGTGCTCCCTGCTATCTGATAGGCTCGTTTGCGAAGGCCCAGCCGTCACGTGAAGCAAATCACAACCAGAGCTTGCTCGTTGCTTGATCACTCATCCCACGCAGCATGCACACGACCGCGATTCACACCCCAGGGTAAATCATGTTTAAGACAATGCCTGGATGATGCAAGGGAAAAGGAGTCAAATAAAAGGACATCGATGGCGTGAGGCACGCTAACCAAGGTCCGCCCACCAACACCCCGGTGGATGAAAGCAGCGTGCACCAACAGTGTGGATGAAAGCAGCGTGCACCAACAGTGTGGGGCCGTGACAGAATACGAGTAAAAAGAGCCAAATGAAGAAAGAGAACGTGCGCCGCGGTTAGGGATCCATCCGACACCGCGGTGCGGTCCGCAAGGAAAGATCCGATCTCGGTGCTCGAAGCCCAGGGAAGGCAAAGTCACGTAACGCAGAGGGGAAACCCAGCTGGAGGTCCTTGGCTACGCACTCCCGCGACTTGCCTGGGACTCTGCGTGGCTTCATGGTGGCCAGCACACTGTCAGAGGAATCATTCACGAAGGAGCGCCCACAGGACATCTCACCAGCATGGCACAACATAGCGCACGACTACGTACCACTGATTAAGCGCATAAACCACAAGTACGCCTCCACCTCAGTGAATCGACAAGACCAGTGGAAATGGACATCTCTGGGAGGTTGGCCGGAGGCCCACTGCCACAACCCCCCCCTCCCCCCCTCAAGTTCAGCCCTGGTCTAGCACGGCGGTGATTAGAGCTACCGAGCGGCGTCTCGCACTGGTTTGGTGACTGGCTCGGACTTCTGTATGGGGGGAGGCAGCCTAGATGAACTCGGCGCCTCAAATGGGGATAGGTAAACGGGTGTGGGGGATCGGGTGTGGTACCCGATGGTTGATGATGCTCTGCAAGGTCGAGGAGAACGGGGTGAGCCCAATGCCCGCGGCAGTGAGGAGCACCACGTCATACTCGCCGATGTGCTGACAGGGCGCCGCATACGGTCCGTCCACTTTGAGAACGTTCTCACCCTCCAGCCCGTAGGTCATCACCTTATGACCGCCCGCGCCTGACCCCTGCATGACACCGCACGAGACCAGTCCGAGGGCCCTCATTCGGTGCCCCTCTCCTCAGCCGCAGCTCTCCGCGAGGGGGTGGCTGCAGAGGGCACGTTGAATCGAGCGCCGGTGATGGCACTGGTGCCATGCAGGTCTGCGAACTGCACTCACGGCTGCAGCGTGTGGTTGCAGCCCAGAAGCTTCGTGTGGAAGGGTCGATTGGACATCAGCATGTGCGTGACTGATATGCCGATCAATGATGGGAATGTATCCTCCAAACCGCTCTGCATTGGTGTTTTCTGAGAAAGTCAGTGGCGAGAAAGTGCTTGAGAGGTCCGCTGATCATGAGGTCCGCTGATCATGAAGTCCGCTGATCGTGAG
>LGRX02034320.1:0-35683 GCA_001247695.2 Cymbomonas tetramitiformis | reverse complement strand
CCTTGAGCCTGTCCCTGGGCGGAAGGCGTTCATTAGCTAATGAACGCTTTCCGCCTCGAAACGCGCGCGCCTTGAGCGTGAACTGGGGCGGAAGGCGTTCATTAGCTAATGAACGCTTTCCGCCTCGAAACGCGCGCCTTGAGCCTGTACCGGGGCAGAAGGCGTTCATTAGCTAATGAACGCTTTCCGCCTCGAAACGCGCGCCTTGAGCCTGTCCCTGGGCGGAAGGCGTTCATTAGCTAATGAACGCTTTCCGCCTCGAAACGCGCGCCTTGAGCCTGTCCCTGGGCGGAAGGCGTTCATTAGCTAATGAACGCTTTCCGCCTCGAAACGCGCGCCTTGAGCCTGTCCCGGGGCGGAAGGCGTTCATTAGCTATTGAACAGTTTCATCTTGTCCCAGGCTGCCAGGAGAATGGCAGTGGAGCTTGCTGCCCAACGCGCCCTTCAAGGACCTGGTGGCTCCAGAGCGTTTACTGGAGCGGGCGCTAATGTGGATATGTCTCAAGTGGCCACCCCATCTAAGGCAAGGAAGGCAGCCGAGGAGGCCGCACATGGGTGGCACGCTAAGCTGAAAGTGGAGCATGCAGCAAAGTTAGAATATGAGGAGAAAGCTGAGCTGTGCAAGAAAATCGAGATGGAGCACCGGTGGCCGAATCCGATGTCGAAAGACGAGGCGGCGGAGCAAGGGAGTGTGTTTCGTCTCCCCATTGAATGCCTGTACCACGCGAAGGGGTACGAGGCCTGCCGGGATCAAGAGAGGGGCTGGGTGAACGAGATCAAGTCCGGCAGGAAGGAGAACCCGTGGGCCCCTTTCAATGCGGGTCTTGTTGCGATCGACGATGTCAAAACCCGTGCCGAATTCTCCCTGAAAAAAGCTCTGAAGGGAGAATACAGAGGCAAGGTTTTTGGGCACCAGCACTGTTATCAAGCCACCGACGAGTGTCACGAGGAGGTCCCGTTGGAGACAGCCTTCGCGTTCTTCGAGAGCAAGATCTACATCGGTCTCACGCCTGACATGATTCGGTTCTTAGGCGAGATGCAGAACCAGATCGACCAGAAGCAGAAAGGCAAAGACAACACTCAGTTCATGCCAGGGCTCCGTTCGACCCTTTTCGAAAAGCATGGGGTCGTGTACAAGGTTTACCGAGAAGCGTTGATCTCCGAGTTCGTCGCCAGCGTCCCCGAGGACACCGAACGGGGTACCCCTTATCAACCTGGGTGTTACGAGGACGGAGGGCTGGTGAAAAAAATGGCGGAATTCGAATCAGAGCATGGATTTTCAGTCCCGGATCCCGAGAAATATCCCCAGGGATTCCAGTACATGGAGAAGCGGGGGACGTTTGAGAACGAGGAAAACCCTGAGGGAGACCCTGTGGTAGAGGTGACGATGACGGTGCTGAACGATGACATCGACGCTCACCTCGATCGGGTCACAGATTGGTACCCCGTAATGTCTCACTTGAACCAGTCGATGGAGACGCATGTGAAGGAAGTAGCGATGTCCAAGCATCAAGTGCTCGGCGGCGTGCTAATCAACCACTACTTCATGCACTGGACAATTGCCAATTTCCGGCCGCAGACGTGGGCCCTCTGCGTTAGTATCATGGAGGCTTACAGAAGGTTTGACCTGAAGGGCATGAAAAACCCTTTGGCTTCGAAGACCAAAAAGCGCAAGGCCTCATCTTCGCCCGCTAAGGGACCCGCCAAAAAATCTGGCAAAAAGGGCACCTCCAACCGACAGGTAAATTACTTTTTACTTCTGCTTCAAACAGTGTTCTCCCTCCCAAAGCATCCTTTTCTATATTTTAAGACATGCTAAAAATGTTTTTCTACTTACAGATGGAAGACGAGGTGCAACGAGGAGGCGGGGACCACGGAGCGGGCTCGTCTAGAGGGGCAGGCATTTTGGTGGAAGAAGCTCAGTTTCTCCACAATGCCAAATCCATGGGTATGACGTTCTGGATTAACTTGGGCGGCTTGGCGGGGGAGGCGGAGTTCAACAAGGTGGACACTTATCTGCGCCAGATTATTAACAAGGACTTGTCAGTAAAAGAGGGAGGCCTGATGATAAGCCAGTTCAAGAAGGAACGCATGGTGCAGAAGCACTTGGTGTCCGCGGCGGGATTGGAAACCTGGGACGAATTCAAGGACGACTTCACCCTCTACTGGAGCTCCCAAGAGAAAATCGAGTCGTTGATCGGCTGCTTACCTTCAACTCAGGGGGGAGCGCGCCGGGGGGGGGCTGGGGAAGTTCCGCACGCGATCTTGAATTACGTCGAGAACGCGCGGGCAAATCTCAAAGAAGCGCAGGCACCAAGCGCGGCTCACATCCAAGGCTTGCAACAGATCGAGGTGAAAGTCGACATCAAACTCTATCGGGAGGCGCGGACCGACGGGCCGGAGGCTAAGGTTCCAGGAGAGGCAGGTCTGGAGAACGACGAGCCCACGCATCAGGAGAACGTGCCGATGCTACCTCGTTGGAAGATCGTCAAGGGCAGCATGACCGATATGAAGGACGTCCCGAGACTGCCCTTCACGGGGACGATCATCGACTGCAATTACGAACTTGACAAGGAGAAGACTCCCGACGCGATGACCAAGAAGGAGGTGCAACCGTTCCTGGAGTCTTTCAACGCCAAGACCACCTCCCCGGCATGGACAGTCGCTATTTTTTGCGGTTTCGCCCAACAAAACGATTTCCTGGAGGTGATTGACAATTACTGCTCCGGCCGCGCGGAGCGGTTCTTCTGGCACAAGGCGAACGTGCACATGAACCCCAACAAGTCCGTACGCTACAATGACGTTGAATGTGGCGTCCTGGGGTACCATGTAAAAAGCGATGCCCAGGGGCAGTCTTCTAAAAAGCCTGAGTGGATGTTCAACTTTGATCTGGGGGAAGGTGAACGTTACAGCCGCGCGTCACTTTTGCGCGGCTTCCCGGTTGTGCACCAGATGTTCAAACGCGAGGGCAAAGTCGTGAATAACCATCAGAAACCCCTAGCACTGTTGATGGAGCTGATCCAGTGCCACATGCTCGGTGACAATCCAGGCAAGGTGGATGAGAACGGCCATCCACTCAACTGGATTCTCGACGCTTGCTGCGGCGTCGGCTCGACGTCCATGGCCGCCATGAGGTGTGGTATGAACGCGATCGGCTTCGACCACGACCAGTTCATGGTCAGCTCTGCGCAGCAACGGCTGACCAATTTCGACGCCGAGCCCGATCAAACGGCCGAGACGAAGCCAAAACAGAAGAGCGAACCGACGGCGAAGGGCAAGGAAGCGGCCACTGCCGAATCTGAGGAAGACGCATTAGATGAAGATGACGCAGATGATAATGATGAATAAAATAGTAGGATTTGTCGACCGCCCTGACTGATAGTATCAGTCATGCCTCGACGGTATAGGGTGAAAAGAACTCTACTCGTAAACATTTGAATAAAGAATGATACATGTATGCATATTTCGGCGTTTTCATTGTACGCATACTGCACTTTTCTACCGTGTTGCCTTTATGTATCCCTATTTCGCGCATAAATATCACTAAACCCTGATTTTTTTGAAATATATATAAATCCAAAAATGACATATGATAATGTCATTTTCATCGAATAGTGTGTTATAGATGATCGACATGTATTAGCATATATTACAAGAAGTAAGGGCATCAGGCTTAGTATAATGTTTAGCCTTCATAGGCAGCTATTATGTCTGCTGCATTGGTCAGCTCTGTGGCTTTGACCCAGGTGTCATGCTCAGGGCCGTAGCCTGCATATCGCACTAAGTAGTACTTGACACCTCTAGTGATCTTATCTGAGAGTATGTGTGATATCTCAAACAGTGGTTGCCCTTCTTCGGTGATCATCTGTGGCAGAGGCAAAGGTGCTTGGATCGAGTCGTTATACAGCTCTAATCTGGATACATGCTGTACCGGATGAATACGGATATCGAGGTCTCCGAAATCTAACTCGTATGCACGCCCATGGCTAAGCACTTTGGATATGGTGAACGGCCCAATATATGGCTGCTTAAAGTGTCTGCCTGCCTCTGTCAAACCGGTCCATTGAATAAACTCGGTCCGTAAAAGAACTTTCTGCCCAACTGCATATTGCCGAGGCATGTGAGTCTTATTGAATCTGGCTTGGCTAATTTCTGCTGCTCGGGAAATGTTGTCTACCGCGTTGGCATGTACAGCCGAGTACTGGTCAAAATGATCTCGAATAGCTCTTTGTATTGGAACAGGAGCTTCTGGCGGAATAGTGATTACCAGATCATGAGGCGAAAGTGGCTGCGCCATCGAGTCGAGATAGAATGGTGAATAACCAGTTGATGCAGAAACTGTGTTGTTAATTGCAAACTCCACCAGAGGCAGCTTGTCCTCCCACGAATTGGCTGAAGTATCATTGCAACAACACCTGTGGATGAAAAAATACTATCTAATCAGTTTTTAAACCAGAGGATGGTGAAATCGAATCATGAATCAACAAATTGAAAAGTACCTGAGGATATCCTCAATGAAGGCGTGGCTCCTCTCATTGGTTGCATTCGACTGTGGATGGTGTGAAGACGTCATGGACAATTTCGTACCAGTAGATTTCCACAGTGTTTGCCAAAATGTAGAGGTGAATCTGGGGTCTCGATCTGAGATGATGTTCCTCGGAAGACCATGGAGCTTAAAGATATGCTGCATATATATAGAAGCAGTATGCTGAGCTGTCCAGGTCATGCTGAAGGGAATAAGATGACAGGGATGAGAGAATTGGCACATTACCACAAATATACTGTCGTGCCCATTAGTGGTGATAGGCAGGTCAGTAATCCAGTCAAGAGATACATCTAACCATTTTGTCTTAGGCACACTATATCGTATATGTGCCTGACCATAAGGCTTGTGTCGTCTCGTTTTCTGGCGTTGACAAACGGGGCACTCCCGAATGTACTGGATGGCTGCCGTTGTCATTCCTGGCCAATAATATCGGCTACGCAGAAGATGAAGCATGCGATTTTTGCCTACATGACCAGAAATAGTGGCTGAGTGGCACTCATGAAGGAGAATGTGGCGAAGCTGTGTGATCTCACCGTCATCTGTGGGGACTTTAGCTGTAGGTGGAATGTGCAGCTGTCTGCCATATATGGTCTTGCGGTAGATCAACCCCTGAATGAGCTCGAAGCTGAAGCTGTTGACTGACTGTGATGAAGTCGATGATGTCAGCTTAGCCAAAATAGTCTGTGCAAATGTATCACGATCATATTCGGATAAAATGATGTCGTATAGCTGATGAGCTGATGAAGAAGATATAAGAGCAATGAATGTAGGATCTGCAGATGGCATGAGTTCGCTGATGTCTATATGTTGCAGACAATCAGTGAGTTCAAAGAGTGCAGAGATACGAGTGAGTGCGTCTGCAACCTTATTCTTATCGCCAGCAATGTGCTCTATACGGAAGTTGTACTCGGAGAGCTCATCCAACCACCTTGCCTGTTTGGGGCTCAGTGTGGATTTGGACTGGAAATAAACCAGTGGCTGATGATCTGAGCGTACAATAGTCTCAGGAGCTCCCAACAAGATGTGGCGAAAGAATCGGAAGCCCTCCACAATGGCAAATAGCTCGATCTCAGGAATAGGCCAACGTCTCTGTGTATCGGATAGAGTGACGCTGTGATAACCACATGGCTTCATACCTTTTCCTTGATCCTGGAGTATCACTTGACCAACGTGTGTGCCTGATCCATCGACCTCCATAATAGATGGCAGTTTCTGATCTGGAAGCTGTAGTACTGGAGCATTGCAGATGGCACTTTTGAGGTTATCAAATGCCTGCTGCTGCTCAGATTCCCAGACAAACTCTGCATTATCTTTAAGGAGACGATTGAGCGGCTCGGCAATCTTGGAGAACTTTGGTATGAATCTCCTGAATTGACCGACCATGCCCAAGAATGACCGAAGGAATGACTTGCCATCTTTAGCCATACGGCGTAGAGGCTGCTTTCCAACGGTAGGACCATAAGACACTGGAGGCTGGATTGCCATGACAGCTCGGATTCTGTCTTCGATGATGGACAAGCCTGCTTCAGAGATGTGATGTCCGATAAAGTCTATAGATCTGACGAACAACTCCACCTTGGAAGGCCTGATGAAGAACTGGTGTTCTCTGGAACGCTGGAGAAACTGTCGGACATGACTCACGTGGCTGTCAAAGTCCGGACTGTATACGATAGTATCATCCATGAAAATGACAAGGAACCGATCGATGAAGTCGAAGAATGCCCGATTTCCTACACGTAGAGCTGTTGCAGGAGCATTGGTCAATCCGAAAGGCATAACTGTCCACTCACAGGAACCGTATCTGGTGCGAATAGCTGTTTTGTGAATGTCATCTGGATGTATAGGGATCTGATGGAAAAACTGATTGAAGTCAAATCTGCTAAACCATCGTGCACCTTTTAGCTGTTCAAGAAGGGTGTCGTGAGGTGGCAATGGATACGTGTCCTTAATTGTGATGTTATTAAGGGCTCGATCATCACAGCACATACATCCTCCACTTCCCACCTGGCTTAGGAGCGAAAATGATAGGACATCCAGATGGAGATGATGACGGACGAAGGATACGTACCCAAGCCGACATATTTGATGATCTGTCGTTTGAGCTCTTCCATCATGGGCACTGGTATTGTACGTACTGGCTGCGATGGCGGCTTGTGCCCAGGTTCAATGTTGATTCGATGATAACCACCTTCAAACCGTTCTGGCCTATGACCAGCTGGAAGATCCTCCTGGAATATGTCTGAAAAGTCTTCCCTCATTTGATCACGTGCTGTTGTGACCTCTGGGTCTTCCATAGTGGTATCTGAGTCTGCTGCTGCGAAGACCAGTTCACCATCGACCTCTGAGAGAAAGAAGAGATAAGCCACGGCCTCTTCAGCCGAACCACTGGATCGAATACGACGCAGGTGCTTTCTCATGGTGGTGGCGCTGACCAATTCCATTTCAGGAAGGTCATCTGAGCCTGGAGTCTGTTCAACTCTGGATAATACTGTGCGAATACTGGAGCCTGATGAGTGCTTCCTAGTGATCGTCAGATTTTTGGTCTTGAAGTCAATGTGTGAATTTCTCCTCTCCAACCAATCTTGACCCAGAATGACAGTGAATGGTTTCATGTCAATGATGTACAAATCTTCTGTGTCCTTATACTTACCCAGCGTAAATGTAGCCTTGGGAAGATAGGATGTGCATGGTAGTTGGCTTCCTCCAGCCAATCCCACCGAAAACGATGAAGAATCTGTGGGTGCTATACCAAGCTGAGCAGCGAACTGTCTGTCAATGAAAGACGATGTAGCTCCTGGATCTACCAATATGTGAGTACTCTGTCCATATACTTTCCCTTTGTACAACAACAGCTTCTTCTGTGATTTCAGCTGTGCTGTTTGAGACTGCATCTGTGCGATGTGCTCTGAGGGAGTGTCCATCTGCTGAAACTGTAATGTCAGACTGGAAAGGACTTCTTCTGAGATACTCTCAACCCGGCCACTTGCTTCAGTGGCATCTTCAGGCTGATTTACCTTGGGGGTGCTCTCAACACTGGTACCTGTGCAGTACCCTGAGAGTTTCCCTGAGGAACTGGAGCTGAAGCTGGAGCTGGAGCTGGAGTTGCAACTGCTGCATTGATGCTGTGCTGATTCTTCAGTTCCTTAACCAGGGTGTGGATCGTATACAGCCAATATGTATACCCCTATATATTACACACCTAATATCTAGGGTGTTACACGAGATATGACCATGGTCATTATGATTTTCTGATACCTTAATAGGTATAAAATCATAATATCAAATAAAATAGGGTCGAAATTTCAATTTTGAAATCTATCGCAAACGAATTTCACCCATTTTGCCCATTTTTCGGCTATTTATTGTTTTCCATAGTAATATATCTCTCTGTGTGTGTAAGCTGCAAAGTACAGAAGTACTGCAACTTACTTCACCTTTGCACATGTCAATTTTCATGGCATAAAAGTGAATATCTCTGTATGTCAACATCTGTGGTTGATCATAATTATGGGTTTTACTGATTTGAAACCCATGGAAGTTAATGCACTTCCTGTTGATATATTAGGTGTACCAACTATAAGCGGATTATCCACTTTAGTGATAACTTATCAACCTATGATATGTTTGAGCATATGACTGTGCACTAAGAGTATATCAAAATGATATCTCTAAATTCCAAACATATCTGGACATAGCTTGATTATAATCAAAGCAGTTTAGCACAACACATATATATATGTGTGTGTGTGTCCACAACAACCTATGTCAGCTCAATATATGTATGTACTGATCTGGTTAGGTACATGCTTTTGTGCTGATCAATACTGAGTCATTTGTCAGAATGCAGTATAGTGGTTGTTGTTGCTCCAGCGATATGTGAGAGTGGATGGACTGTGCTCAACAGTTACCAGCTGTTATAATGAGCACAGTATTCTGCCTTCGGGTCTGGAGATATCTCCATCCAGCCCTACAGCAACCATGGCAAAACAAGCAAAATAGCCCCGAAAATAAGTCGAAAATCGAAATAAATCATTGTGAAATATTTTCCATTATTATATATCACTAAAAATCGTCTAACTTATAGTCCTGCTGAAATATATTTCCCCCCCGATTTTTTCCATGCCAACTTGAGGTCAAATATCTCGAGAAATTGCCTTAAACGCCCTCGAATGGTTGTCGAGTAGCTTTGGCATGGGCCCACATCCCCCGCGGCGAGACTTTCAAAAATCATTTAATTGTCGCTTACTGTAATCGTCGCTAAGTATATGTTAAACGTACCGCTGCATTGCCGAATCTCCGGACGCCACTCCCGGAGCCGGCTGCCGTGCCCTGCTATGCTGTGTGATATGTTGCGGGCTTACCTATCTTACGCAAGTGTTGCAAAATGCTATGCACAGCGAATGCCGTTGAGTCTTGGGCGCACACTCGACTGCGCAGTGCCCAGCCGTGTGTGCGCCCGAGACGGAGCTGACAGGATTTCAATCTGAGCTCAGTGGGGGTATGTCCCACTGAGACTGCAACCCCTCGTTCCACTTTCCCTTCCTCAGTTCACCCACCTACCAGTTCGAATTACAGCTCGCAGTACAGCAGAAATAAAGCGTTATTCACTGTGGGGAACGCCCTATGAAAATTCTAAAACGAAGCTTGCCGCAGCCAACAGCAGCCTCCGCAGGATGCCCTGCGCCACAGACGCCCCCCCCCGTCAGCCAGACCGTTGGGTTTAATCCCAAGCCGCGAACTAAGTTCTTCGAACTGCGGCCTCTTCACGCACATTGTACGCGGGATATAAACATCAACATTCCACAACACAAACATGGAAAACAGTACGTTGACACAACGTGCTTTCCTACGTACAGTAATCACGTGTAGCCATACCGTTGGGTATGATCGCAAGATAGGAATAAAGATTCGTGAACGGTGACTCATTTTGCCACTTAATATGAAAAGGTGAAAAGTCACCTCAACATCATCCCAAGTGTCCTTGGTGTGCGAATCTGTGAACCGCGAGGGGTCCGCACGAGCACAACCGCACAGGTGAGCACGGCGTCACTGTGGAGGATGAGCTTCCAGGCAGCGCCAGGACCGTGCCTGCTCCAAGCCTAATAGCAGAGATTTTTGTCCCGAGATAAGATTCGTTGCGCAGAAACGTGTGCCTGGCTGTCTGCTGCGAGGATTTTAAGGTTTCTGTGCTGAAACCGACTTGCAATGCGAACCATACGAAAGCATGCGATGGACTCCTCCGCTCGTGAAGAAAAAAGCCTGGCATGTCATTCGGGGACGTCGTCGACCAGCGCCAGGCGAGGGTTATGCTGAGCGGTTATGCTTATCGACAGAGCCATCGACAGCGAGAGCGCCATCGACAGCAACCGTCTTTCGTTCTGTTCAGGACGTGTGTCCAATCAGACGCGTCACAATTGCCAACTAATGTGGGATCCGTCACGTCACGTCAAACTGGGATCCGTCAGTCGCGCGCATTTTCAGTCAGCGTTTCCTCACCCCTCGGTGGTGCTCATTCTTTCATTCCTTACGAGCTTTATAATCATATATAATATAATATATACTAATAATGAATAAAATTATATAAATTATATAATAATATATATAATAATAATACTAATACTAATAATAATAATAATAATAATAATATATACTAATAATAATAATAATAATCGTATAACGTAGGAGGAACGTATGGGTACTCACACGGGAGTGGGGATGACAGGGGACAGATGACAGAATTCCCCAGTGGCGCAACGGGCAAACTGGACGAGTTCCAAGTCCGCCAGTTGAGGGGTTTTTTTTATGCATTATGACCGTATGCCCCCCCCAAAAAAAGAGCAATTCAAATTTTGAACCTTGCCAGTGGAACCTTAGGGACACAACCGTTGAACGTGGGGGTGGACTCGCGCTGAGAGGCGCTGTGCCGTATTCTACTCACTGAACGTACTTCTTCAATTTGGTGGAAATTTGCGGTTTCATCTCAATTGGAACAATTCCTAAGAGATGTGAGCCTTTCGAGCACGCAGAGGTCTTCATACGCGTGTTTGCTGGTGGGGACTTGAAGGCATTGGTGGTCTGTCACCTTCTATAGAGTTCTAGTCCTTCGATGATGCACGAAAATCCGAGCGGAAATCGCTCGTGGACTTCGGTTGGGAACGACGATCTCGTACGGGTTGTGAAAGGAGAGAAAGACCTCCTCGCTAACGTGGACTTCACCCCTACCTACCAAACCGTGCTGGAGGTGAAGGAACGTCTGTCTTCGATTGGGTCTTTGAATGGCGTTGACGATACATGGGGGTCTGTGCTTATCATCTTGCACGCGTTGAAGTGTGAAGACGTTCCGGATCCTACCTCGAACCCCAACGTCTTCAAGCAGTGCGCCCGCAAACTTGCAACGCGTATGGCAAAGACCTACGCCGCTCTGCGAAAGGTGACAAATACTACGCGTGACATCATTCGAGGGAAACCGATCTTGGAGAACTTGGGATGCCATGGGACTCGACGAACTTCAACTAATGATATCCCTACGGTGTCCGTGAACACCTCGAACAAACGACGTAAACAACTCGAGGAACATCGCGAACTTCAAACTAAGTACTTCAAGTTGTCATCCAATCGTTCAAAGGCAGCGCTTCGAAAGATGGCCGACGATCTCATCACCACCTTGAACGACACCACTATCCACTCCGAGAATTTAGAGGTGGAGAACGTTGAGTTGAAGGAGGAGGTGCGTGTGGCGAAGAGGAAAGCGGCGCAATGCGAGGAGTTGAAGGAAGAGGTCAAGAACGTGAAAGCGAAGTTTCAGGTGAGAGTGCAATGCAACCTTGCTCCTTTTAGTGTAGGTCACACGAGCATGCGTGCACGAGCATTAACCGATCCTAGCATGGTGTTTGTGGCTTATTTGTGTGGCATGTTCCTCCTTCCCCCAACTCAATGCACCTCAGCTCCAGTGCCCTCTTGAAGGTGCCGTTCTGAGATCATGCAACGAGTTGGGGTAAAGACACATGGTACCAAAACGGACACATACACCATGAACAAATTCTTTCGTTGGTTCCTACCACCTAGTGGAAACCATTGCTTGAGATTTGGAAAAGGTATATTTCGGTAAGCCAACCAAGGCCATTATTATTGGCGTGTAAGATTCATTGGTGCACTTACCCACAACTATTCTTTGCTAATTTACTTTCTTGTTCACTCTTCACTTACCTACACTCAAGGAACTTTACACGTGTGTGTGATGGCAACGCCACCAACAGTTATAATACAAAAGTAATGGGCAGGTGTATACTTTATACAACAACCACCCTCCAACAATAACAACCAAAGGTAGTTGGTTGTTGCTGTTGGTTGCTTCACTTGTTCGTTGTTGTAGTTGGTTCGTTGCTTTGGTTGAGTGATGTACATATGTCGTTTGGTTGTTGGTTGTTCATGTTGGTGGTTGCTGTTCTTGGTTGTTGTTGTTCTTGGTTGTTGCTGTTGGTTCGTTGTTTTGGCTAATATTGGACAATATTGTACATATGTCGTTTGCAATATTTCCCATATGAGTATTGAAATGTTACTCCGCATATTTAGGTTGCTTTACACTTATTCCTAGCTCCTAGTTTGCATTGACTTATTGCAATATTTACTGTTTGCTTTACACATCAATGTGTGCAGACCCGAAATGTGAACAAGAGGATAAAACGCCTCGAGGAGCAATTGTTCAACCAACAGAAGAAAGTTAACATTCTCGAGGAGGCCCTTGGGGAGACGGAATCGGCGACGAAGATATCACAAAAGCAACTCTCAACGAAAACGAGGCGTTTGCAAAAGAAGAAGCACAAGTACCGAACCGGGTGCAAATTGGCCAAGGCCGCCCTCCATGAGGCCACAAACATCATCACCCAAGAGGCCGATGGATCATATGACCAACGTTCTCGAGCATTGGTGATGGATCTCCGCACTATTGCCAACGTGAACCCCGACAGTTGCCCAAAGGCAATTGGTGTTGTGGCCAAGCACCTTGGGGTGAACCTAACTGTCATCCCCTCCAACCAAACATGCCACCGTATATCCCATGAACGAGCGATCGTGAATGAGCACTTCATAGCCACGGAATTGGCCAAGAGCGATGAACCGACGAATGTGGTGAGTGCCTCGGATGGCACCACCAGTGGCAACCTATCAATCGAAGGCGATCAAGTTATTGTGAAGCAAGGACCTCAAACTAAGCACCTTTG
The DNA here is from genome assembly GCA_001247695.2 of Cymbomonas tetramitiformis. Taxonomy (NCBI): domain Eukaryota; kingdom Viridiplantae; phylum Chlorophyta; class Pyramimonadophyceae; order Pyramimonadales; family Pyramimonadaceae; genus Cymbomonas; species Cymbomonas tetramitiformis. Next base: position 22,918 of record LGRX02034320.1, on the reverse strand, counting down.
TACTTCGGTGGAATGGCAGCCCAATCACACCTCCGAGACCCAAGTGAAGGTGAGACTCTTTGCCATTCATCATCATGTTAATCGCATCATAACAAGCAAGCTATTGAATAAATACCATTATTACAATACACTAAGTAGGTGGCCATTGATACAACAAACATGGTATGCTTGCTATTCATGATATGGTATGACATGCTACTAGCGAGTGGTGAATGAGAGGGAATGATACTAGTGGTGAGTGGGAAGGGGTGAGGGGGGGGGAGGTGATGAGTGGGAAGGGGTGAGGGGTGAGGCGTATATGCGTGTGCTATGCGAGACACTCCGTTAGCCGTGATGAAACCAAGATAGTTGGTTGCATCACGTTTCCAGGCGGGGCCACGAGGAGGCCGAGTGTCATGCCCACCCAAAAACTTTGAAAGATATTGTGCCAAGGTGATGGGGTGTTGCTCACCTTATTGCATTTGTTTTCCTCAAGGCTTGAAGAGGAAACTAGCCTGTATTCAAGAAACAGCTAGAAACACTGGGATTCCCGAGGACAAGTCCAAGTGCATGGAGCTGGCTTCTATTGCAGTGCAAACAGGAGACCATGCTGCAGATGTTCCTAAGCGTGCCAAGTTGCTCGAGGTTGAAAGGAAAGCCAAGTATGGTCCCCTCTCTACGGTGCTTGTGGGTGTCTGCTGTGAACACAAGGGAGACAACACGGGTCGACAAGGCCTCACAGCTGGTTTCAAGCTCTCTTGGAGCTTGCGCACGAAGGTGGAGCAAGGACTAGGAGAGGGCTATGCCTTGACAACTGGTGAAGCAATGGCTCTTGGGAATAAGTTCAAGGCACAATGCTTATGTGAGCAAGACCTTCATGACCTTTGGACGGCTCGTGGGTATGCCAGTGATGCTTTGCTCGGGGAGCTCACCTCTCTTGAAGATCAAGGGCTTCCAAAGCACACCGCCATCTTCTTCATGTCCTCCGTCTCTTCTCCTATTGCACTCCCCAACAAATGGCAAACCAACAAAGACACCGAGGTGGAGAATGTGGCGTGTGGTGGAATATCTCTAGTGGTGTTGGCTTCCCTTGCCTTGGCTTGCCCTAAACCTCGGGAGAACGGAATACAACACCTATGTAAACTATGGCTAGTGAATACTCATAGTGAAGACTATCCTCAGCTCCGTGCCGTGGGGAAAGCCCGGTTCCATGAGAAGTCACAGAATTGTGGGGCTCTTTTTCTTTTGCGCCATGTGGTGCGAGCTTTCCTTGAACAGCAAAAGGCAGCCCACGAGACAGAGGGCAACTTGGACAAAAACATCTACGAGGGCCTTGGTGACACCGCCACCATAATCGAGATGGGCGTGGCATATCTTTGGTATTATGAGTGTGGCTTTGGCTTTTCGAGTGTCAAGGAGGTGGTGGATGACGTGTGGGACATGCCCCCCCGGTATGACCACATAGAGCAAGAGCTTCTACAACTCATCCAAGACCCACGTCCTCTGTTGGATGGAAAGGAGGCAACTTGGAGGTCGCCTACTAGAACAGGACTCTATCATCACATGTTTGGGGCCGATGTCAAAAGGCCAAAGCCAGTGATTGCTAACGGCATCCGAGAGTACCTTGCTTCGGAGCCAAATGAAGTCTTCTTGTTGGCTGCTGGCTTGATGACGGTGTGCATCAGGGAGTGCTTGAGGGTGTTCAGAAACTTCAGTAAGACACAATTGGCTTCACAAGGTGGAGCCGCTCTTCGGAAGGAGGTTGTGCCTGTAGAGGTTCGGGAGGCGTTGCCCAAGATCCCTCCTAGCAACTCAGAAATCGAAAGCCTCCTTGGTCGGTACAAGCAAGAAAAAAGAAAGAAGTACAATCAAAAACCAAGGACAGCAGAGGTGCAAGTTCAAAGCCGTTCTCTTGGTTTCTACCATGAGACAGGGTCTATGGAGACCTTGACACCAACCGTCCTACGCTATGCCATGCAAGAAACCAAACGGAGAGAGCCGGAGGAGCGGCTAAAGGTCGTCATGCGAAAGCGCACCGAAGAAGTGTTCGAAATTGTTCAAGAGCAAATCCAGACAGTTCAACGGAGACAACAGCATCGGCAAGACACCATAGACAAGTTTTCAATGTTGCTCACCTGTAGGTCCATGGAGGATGTGGATACCCTTCTAAGTGGTCCTTCAGAGTTCTCTGGTAAATCCCAACCCTTGGCAAGAGTTAAGGCTCAACTCAATCGATGGAAGCACATAGAGAAGGCCAAGGGAGTACATTTTTCTAAACAAGGAAGAATTCTACCAAAGGACGAATTGGTGGCCCAACTAAGGGAGCTAGTTGCAAAGGCCCTAGCGGATGCAGAAGCAACTGGGGCAGCTGGAGCTGGAGCAGCTGGAGCTGGAGCAGTTGGAGCAGCTGGAGCTGGAGCAGCTGGAGCTGGAGCTGCTGGAGCAGCTGGAGCTGGGGCAGTTGAAATGAGTAGCTGACAGCCAGTTACTCGGAGCTGGAGCGCCTGGAGCCGGAGCAGTCGAGCCTGAGCCGCGGGAGGCACCGGAGCCGAAGCAGTTGAGCTGAAGCAGTTTGACAGCCGTGGAGCCGACAGCTGGAGTTGACAGCCGGGACGAGCTGAGGCCGCTCCGAGCTGCACCCGGATCAAGCAGCTGGAGCCTGACAGCTGACAGGTGGGCAATGAGCCGGACAACGAGCCCGGAGCACCGGGAGCTGGAGCCACTGAGGCTGAGCTGGTCGGGAGTTGCACCGGAGTCAGCAGCTGGAGCCGGGCTGGAGCAGCTGAGCCTGGAGCCACCGAGCTGGAGTCGAGCAGCCGGAGCTGGGCAGTTGAGCTGAGCAAGCTTGAGCAGCCGGGCAGCTGGAGCCGGAGCAGCCGGAGCCGAGCAGCCGCAGCAGCCGGAGTCACGGAGTTGTTGGAGCATGGGAGCTGGAGCGCTCGAGCCGGGAGCTGCCGGAGCACTGAGTCGAGCGTAGAGCAAAATGGAACCCGGAGCAACCGGAGCAACTGGAGCAACTGGAGCACCTGAGCTGGGGCTGGAGCACTTGGAGCTGGAGGAGCTGGAGCTCCTGGAGCAGTTGGAGCAAATGGAGCTGGAGCAGCTGGAGCAGCTGGAGCAGTTGGAGCTAGAGCTGGAATTGATGCCGGAGCTTCAATTGGAGGTGATGCTGGTGGTGATGCTGGAGCTGAGCCTGAAGCTGGAGTTGGAGCCGAAGCTGAAGCTAGAGCTCCAACAAACAATGGGGATTATGCGGGCGCAAGTGTTGGAGAAGATGTTGACGCTCAAGCTCCAAGCACTCAAGGTATGGATATAAAATGCATACTCAAAAGGCCCATGTGTGTTGATAAGTTTAATCGTGGGGAGGGGAGGGGAGTGGGAGGGGGTAGGGGGGAGGGAGGGGGAGGGGGGAGGGGGGCCATGCTTGGCAATCCAATGAATGCGTGAGGGGGGAGGGGGAGGGGGAGGGGCCATGCTTGGCAACTAATGAATGCGTGCGTGGGGAGGGAGGGGGAGGGGGCCATGCTTGGTGCAACTAAGAATGCGTGCGTGGGGAGGGGGAGGGGGAGGGGGGCATGCTTGGCAACTAATGAATGCGTGGAGTGGGGAGGGGGAGGGGAGGGGGTCATGTTTGGTAACTAATGAATGCGTGAGTGGGGGAGGGGGAGGGGAGGGGGCCATGCTTGGCAACTAATGTGAATGCGTGCGTGGGGGAGGGGGAGGGGGAGGGGGCCATGCTTGGCAACTAATGAATGCGTGAGTGGGGGAGGGAGGGGGAGGGCATGCTTACAACTAATGAATGCGTGAGTGGGGAGGGGAGGGGAGGGGGGCATGCTTGGCAACCACGAATGCGGAGTGGGGAGGGGGAGGGGAGGGGGCCAGCGTTTGGCAACTAATGAATGCGTGAGTGGGGAGGGGGAGGGGGAGGGGGCCATGCTTGGCAACTAATGAATGCGTGAGTGGGGAGGGGAGGGGGAGGGGGCCATGCTTGGCAACTAATGAATGCGGAGTGGGGGAGGGGGAGGGGAGGGGGCCATGCTTGGCAACTAATGAATGCGAGTGGGGAGGGGAGGGGGAGGGGGCCATGCTTGGCAACTAATGAATGCGTGAGTGGGGAGGGTGGAGCAGCTGGAGCTGGTGGAGCTGGAGCAGCTGTAGCAGCTGGAGCAGCCGGAGCAGATGTAGCATCTGCCCTTGCAGCAGCCACCCCTTCAGCAGCCACCCCTTCAGCAGCCACCCCTTCAGCAATAGTTGGCAAGGTTTTCACAGCAACACAATTGGCAATGCTCACTCAACAAATTGTCTTTTTCAAAAGGTGGAAGTGTTTCACAATGCTGGAGAGCCCCCCACCTGCCCATGAATTCTTCGGTCTACCTCCGCCCTCCGCCTCCTCGATGAGAAGATAGGACTCCATCGCCAACACCTCAACATTCGTCACACCTACGATTATGCAAAGCAACAATGAAGTGAGTGTTGGTGCAAACGAGATGTTATGCTTGTGCTATGTTAGACACTCCGTTAGACTACGCGGGAGAAGTGGTGGCAAAAATACTGGGGGAAGCAAGGGACAGGGCAATGGTGGATGCCAACCTACCTAAACAGGCGGCGGCACCGGAACAACAGCATGGACTACACCTTCCGAAAACCCTCCGCAAGGAAAGGGACGGCCACCTGAGAGAAAGGAACAGGTGCCGTGAGAACATAGCACTATGGAAGAAAGACATAGAAATACGAGAACGAGCAACTGAGGAAGTACGGACGGAAAATTTCGATAACCGAACAAACGAAATGAGGGAATGGGAGCAATGGGAACGGGAACAGAAAAAGCTTGCAACAAAAGAGGCAAGAAGATGCATTAAAGAGCACGAGGTAAACCGAAAACAGAAAACAAGAATGAAAATGAGAGAAAGATATTGGGGCAACATAAAGCACTACCACAAAATGATATACAAAAAAGAGATAGAAAATGGAGCAGCACCAGCTGCAGCAATACAAGCAGTGGAAACGATACAAGGGGAGTTAGTAGTAGGACACCAAAAAGTAGCACAGGCAATGGGTGAACACATTGCGCGGTCGGCACCATACAAAATGCGGGAACCAGAGAAAGGACTTAAGAACACGCCACCCTGGCTTGACGAGAGGTATAAAAACTACATGAAGGAAAACCAATGCACAAGGCCAGACTAAACAAAGGTAAACCTGAGGGTGGACAAAGAAGCCTACCGGCAAGCGGTGAAGAAAATGAAAACCAACAAAGCGGCCGGACCCATGGGGATACAAAACGAGATATTAAAACAGATGCCGGACAGATTCCATGACCAACTGTGTGAACTCATGGAATTAATGTGGGAGCACAGACATACTCCTCTACCATGGAAAAAAGGCTATTTTTGCTTCCACCACAAACAGGGTGAAGTGACAAAGCAACGAAACCACCGACCTATAGCACTACTAGATTGCCTGTTCAAACTATACACTACGGTACTCACAAAAATGCTGACTGACTTCTGTGAAATAAATGGCATGCTCTCGGAAGCACAAGAGGGCTCAAGGGAAAACCATAACACAATGAAACAACTCACCAGGGTAACCAATGCTATTGAAGACGCCAACCTCTCTAAACGAAACCTGCATGCTACCTACGTGGACTTCGAAAATGCCTATGGGTCAGTTGACCACGAGATGCTCATTACGACAATAAAACACCTAGGGGTGCCACCACAACTCACGGATGCGGTTAGGGATATACTGGGCGAAAATGAGGAGGATTCCATGCAAATGAGAGCAAAGATAGGGGACCAGGTCTCGGAAGAGGTGCCGATAAGAAGGGGGATTCTGCAGGGAGACAGCATGAGCCCGTTACTGTTCATACTGTACCTGGAACCTCTCCTTAGATGGTTAGAGGTAGGCGACCATGGGTACCAGCACAGGTATGCGACTGACAAGGAGCTCAGAGGGGAACTGAGAACTTCCTCGGGGGCGTTTGTGGACGACCTAATTATACTAACAAAACTAATCACAGGGATGGAACAACAGCTAAAGAAACTCTCGGCATTTGGAGACTGGAGTGGACTCCGGATAAACGAGGACAAAACAAAGATAACAGGGATAGAACATGGCAACAGAAATGTAAAAGAAAGTAGACACCAAGGAGTGAAATGCGGAAGTCGGACACTAAAAGTCCTTAACCCTTAACCCTTAAACCGTTTCCTGGGTCATATATGACCCAAGGGTACCAAAAATTGATTTTTGAAGCCGTCTAAAATCCAAAAATGCATTTGAAAACAGTTTTGAAAAGGTCTCCCTTATGCGCATCGAACTGCGTGCCCAATGTCCCTCAAAACTGCCGCATGCTTGCAAGCTCGAACGATGAAGAGTGTGAAAATCGTTTGACACAACACACGGTTATGGTTTGCGCGTATAAATACGCATGCTCAACCCTATTTAGGTCACGTTACATCTTCAACACATAGCTAGGCGCTATGCAAAACATGCTAGGGTCACGATTAGGGTTTGTACGGGGCAGTGGATACGCATTCAGCGCCGCAATGCGTGAGATATACATTCATTGGTGACATCGCATTTTCACTCGATGCTCAATTTTGAACAATGCAGCACGATGCGCCTTTGAAATACGTTTCAAGTGGTATGCTCAAAACGCAAATCGGCCTTCGTATGCGGCGGGTATATGGGAAACACTGACTTCAACCAAAACCAAAAATAGTTATGACGGTTTAGGGGTTAAACCGTTTCCTGGGTCATATATGACCCAAGGGTACCTAAAATCGATTTGTGAAGCCGTCTAAAATCCAAAAATGCTTTTGAAAACAGTTTTGAAAAGGTCTCCTTTATGCGCATCGAACTGCGTGCCCAATGTCTCTCAAAACTGTCGCATGCTTCCAAGATCAAACGATGAAGAGTGTGAAAATCGTTTGACGCAACACACGGTTATGGTTTGCGCGTATAAATACGCATGTTCAACCCTATTTAGGTCACGTTACATCTTCAACACATAGCTAGGCGTTATGCAAAACATGCTAGGGTCATGATTAGGGTTTACACGGGGCAGTGGATACGCATTCAGCGCCGCAATGCGTGAGATATACATTCATTGGCGACATCGCATTTACACTCGATGCTCAATTTTGAACAATGCAGTACGATGCGCCTTTGAAATACGTTTCAAGTGGTATGCTCAAAACGCAAATCGGCCTTCGTATGCGGCGACTATATGGAAAACGCTGACTTCAACCAAAACCAAAAATAGTTATGACGGTTTAGGGGTTAAAGCTGGAGACACCTACAAATACCTAGGGGTCCTCCTCAATATGCTGGGAACATGGAAAGAGGAAAAAAGAAAATCACTGCAGGAACTCAAACGAAGAATAGAGGCACTACTGACCACCCCCCTCACACAAAGACAAAAAGAGTACTCCCTAAAGTCGACCATATTAGGTAAATTCAAATACGGACTCCACCTCGGGATATACACACAGGGTGAAATACAGCAGGCTGAAAACCAGCTGGGAGCAGCAATGAAAAGAATATATGGACTCCCGGCTAATGGCACACCCAATGAACTAAACACGGAGGAAAAAGAGGAATATGGACTGGGAGTTCAGTCCTTACAAGCAATATATGCACAGGAAGTCTACACGGGGCTGGCAGGGGCTGTTCAGAGTGAGGAAGACAAAGGGGTCCAGATGGGATATGGCAAAAGGGAGAGAAACCTACAAACCAGACAAAGAATGTCACAAGTCAGTAGGTCCACAGCCGGGCTATTGGAAAAACACTTCGGAGAAAGAGGCCACAGCAGCACCAGGAGTAAGCTAAAAATGGGACTGCAGACACAAACCAACACTCTAAGGAAGATGAATGCTTTGAATGAATATGGAATACACGTAAAAGGGGTGGGGAGTCACATGCAGGAACTGGCTAAGGAAACACTACCTATAATGAGACAGCTAGGAAAAGCTAAAAGGGTGTACACGAACGCGGAAATGGAGGGCACCACAAGAACAAACAAGCACCTCAGGCGAATGGACACGGAATACAGAGACCCACAGTCGCAGCCCGCAACGACAGGCTCTGAAAAAATGGGGACAGTAAATGTAATACAGGAAACAAGAACTCAGCAGGCTACCAAGCAAATAAACTTCACCAAACTACTCACACTATTCAGAAACTACCCGGACCTCAGGAACCTAACCACAGCAGACGGGAAAAGTGCGATACCAATAGAAACACTGAAAGCAACGGGTGGAAGGAAACACGACAACAAGACGGCAACAAAAATAGTACAAGGCATGCTGCACCTATACCCATACATTTGCGAGGCACAGCCCAACGACATTAAAAAACCAGGGGACCACTGGGACCATGTGTGGAACAGAAGGCTGAAACCAGAATACATACAGGAACGGAAAACAGGAGAGCTAGAAAGGTACACCAAAAGCACGACGAGTATGGAAAACATAAGCAATTGGCCTGCACAAATAAAGGCGCTGCATGAGGCTGGAAACAGTCTGAAGGACATACAGCAACTACTGTCCATCTACCCGCTAGCCAACCAAACGAAGCACTTCGAACAGGCAGAAGTAGAGTGGACGGAACAGGAGAAGGAAGCCTTGGGCATAGAAACCGATGACCAAGAAAAAGAGGAAGACGACGTGATGACCACAAGAAACCCAAGAGGAAGAGTAAAGAGAAAGTCAGAGCAACGAGACAAAGGCCAGTGGTCAAAACAAAAAGACCAAATGGAAACGCTAGAACAGGAGGGAACCTACACGCCCACTGCGATACTGGCAAGCAGACAGTACTTGCAAAACTACACTGATGTGACCTCGAAAGTAACACAGTACGAAGTACAGTGGACCAATAGAGAAGGAAACGAACAAACGACTTGGAGCACAGAAGAAACAGTAAGAACACACCTGCTCAAACACAACTCCTCCTCGGACCACGGATGGGAGAACCTTGTGGAAGAATGGGAGAATGACAAAAGAGACAAAATGGCCAAACGTGAGCCCGTTGCGGAGATACTGGCAGGACAACCAAATAGCGAACAGAGATACTGGAAACAAGTAACCCACCTGGAAATATGCACAAGGGAAACGAACCCGGACCAGGACATTAAGCACATTCCAGGCACGAAGGACAGACAACTACGCACGGAAGGTGACACTACTTACTGCTACGAGCCGGAGGGAAGCCTGATAGGCACACTGAGCACAGTAAAAGTTCGGGAATTGTACGACAGATATGCTGAGGCGGTGGGCGACAGCACGGCACAACGGCCAGCAGAAAAACAACTTGCCAAAAGGCTGAAACTAAGCGTAGAACACAAAATACACGTCAACACTTTTGAGGAGGAAATTGCACAGTTGCTGATAAGGTACTCTAGTAAAGCGGAGATGAAACACAGAAAAAGGAACCTCCAAAACCACTGGACCTTCCCCCCGGAAATGATGGAGGCGGTACATACAGCCATGGGAGTCCAAACAGAGGTGTTCGCCTCGCCACTCAATGTACACAAAAACACCAAAATATACTACTCACAATACCCACGAGACTCGGTATTCGGGGCTGTAGGCTCGGCATGGGAAGAGCAATGGGAAAAGCTGGGGTCATACCAATTTAACCCAGAGTATACAGCAGGGGACCTCTACAAGGCACTGAAAAAGGCAATTAACTCCACAAAAACGGCCGAACCCGTTCTGGGGGTAGGGATATACCCCACATATGCCAAAAGCCCGTACAGGAAGTTGCTAAACAAGCACATGGGATACAGGGTACATGAGCTGCTTGAGATAAAGGAAGGGCAGTTCACCTTCCTGCCGCCTGACCACTGGATGCAAGGGAACCTACAAAAGCCCAAACAATGCAACTGGAACATGCGAATACTGATAGTAGCGAATGCGGCGGGGTGGAGAAAATACTGCCCGGACGCACTCAAAACCTACGACATATTCAGCAAGGCCCTTCTCAAATGCCCGCAAAGCAAAGTTAGGACAATAGGCAGAACATGCTACATGCACAGGCCCCTTACCCTCAAGGACGCGGACAGGCAACCTAGGTCAATTACGGAATGGGAGAAGGACTGCGTCATAGACTCTGCGCCGTGGGCAAACCATGAGCTACCGGTCATGCAAGCACTGCCAGGAGACCACCTGGAAAGCCACACACACAGAGGAGATAATCGACCGCTGGATGGAAGATAGGAAAAAAGAGGGGGAGCACAGAGGAGGGGACAAGGGGCCGAGGCCCACAACTACGGATGTACTAACGAGCCAACACCACGTGGAGTAGGGAGGAAATAAACAGGGACGCCCTAAGAAGATGGGCACTACAGTTTATGGGCCCAGACACAACAGAAAAGGACATAAACGGGGACCAATGGCTGCAATGGGAAAGGGGTGAAACAGAGAAAGCCGAACCACCACCAGAGAGCCAGTGGGACAACAATGGAAAAGGATACTCAGAGCCTCACAGGAGGCATAACAAAAACGATATGGTCTACACAGATGGAAGTCAAAGTAAAGTCAAAAAGGGAAACGGGGAAGTCGAGGAAGTAACGGCGGCAGGAGTCTGGGACCCAAGAGGGGGACGGGCAACAAACCACATGCAAAGATGGACAGGACACTGCCAAACAGTTAACAGGGCGGAACTCACTGCCATATATATGGCACTAACACTGGACTCAAACTCGGGAGAAGCAAAAATCAGCATATGCACAGACAGCCTAACCTCACTCTACCAAATACAAAACATGAGAAGAAGGCCGCACATGCTGGAAAGGCATGTACACAGGGACATACTGTGGAAAATAATGAAGCAAATACAAATGCTAAACAGGGAAGGAACAAAGGTGGCCCTATACAAAGTTAAAGCGCATGTGGGGATACATGGGAATGAAATGGCGGACGAGGTGGCAAAAAAGGCCTGTGAAGAAGGGGAATACGGCCTTAACCACGACAACACAGATACAGTGACGCTGCTGGCAACATGTGAGACCACAGGGAGACAACTGGAAGGACACCAAGCAATACTCAACCATGTAACGAAAAAGGTAAGGGAGGCAAAAATGACGGGAGGAACAAACATAATACAAAGACTGAAAAGGAAACTAGAAACCGGGCCTGAGGAATGGGAGACCAAAAGACAACGCATTGAGAGAATGGAGGCAGAATACGCACAGAAAAGCCGGGAACCTACTGAGATAGAAGTAGAAGAAGCCTGGGCAGACACCTGGCCCGACGAACCAGAATGGCAACAGGAGCAAGAAGAGGAATTGGAACTCCAGCGGATGGAACGGGAAGAGGAAGAGGCACTAATACAAGTGCAGCAGGTACAAACAGCGCAACAAGTAGAACAAACGAGGGGGCACGGGGAAAAGAGCACACGAGAAGCAGGATGGGATGCGGATGAGGTAGGGGAAACAAGAACAATACAAGAAAAGGAGGGGGCATTAGAACAAGGAAGAAGACAAAAACGAAGAAAAACCCGAACCCAGACAGAACCCGACCAACAAGCCCCACGGGAAGCCGAAGGGCTGCGGGAAGCCCAAGGGGAAGCCACACGGGAGCCAACACAGAAACTGGAGCTACCGGAAAAGCGGAATATGGGCACGACAACACAGCAGGATACTGAAGCTGAGCTCAGCGAAATGGCCCAACAACAGGAGGAAGCACAGGAAGAATGGAAAGCACTCCAGGAAATGGCACAGCAACAGGCAACAGCGCAAAAGGAAGCACACCAAGCGAGGGAATGGAGGAGGGCCTCGATGGAAAAAATACTGACAGCAACACGAGAAAAGCCAGAAAAATACATGCAGCACCTGAAAGGTGATAAAGCCATGCACAAGCTCTCCAATGAATACTGGAAGAAAGGAACGGAATACCTAAACGAGCACGATGTGACAGTCCTGCTAAGATGCCGGGCAAACAAGCTACCGGCAGGACCATACAAAAAACAGCAAGGAGGGAGAAGGGCGCAAAAATGCAAATGCTGCGGGATGCCCAGACAAGTAAACGCAGGAGGCTTCATACGCACAGCTCATGTACTAGGAGGATGCACAGAAAGGGAAATAAAGAACATGGTAATAAGCAGGTCGGATGAGACCACCAAAATGATAGCAAAAGCAATTAGCAAAGGAAGGAAAGGAGGATGTGTAATAAGAACACATGCGGGGAAAAAAGGGAAGGGAATGAACAATGGGAGACCAATAGAAGACTTCCTGCTCACAAGGGGGCAATGCAGACTGGACGGAAGAAACACACCAGCACCAGAGCACGGAAAGGACACCATACCACACTATGTGGCTACTACCCAAATTCATGGTCCTACCACAAGGACCAATGGGCGATTGCGGTTTCGATCATTAAATCGACTATTTGAGGCACAGGCAACATTTGCACATGATATTTATGAGTTAAATGAATTTTATTTCTTATAGCGGCGGCCCCCATGAGACTTTAGGTGTGTGGTTGAACGACACGCTTTAGGGGTGTAATTTCACCAAAAGCTTGAAGAAAATTGTGGTCCTACCACAAGGACCACCGTTATTTTGAGTAGTAGGAGTCTCATGGGGGGCTCACGGTGATGCTCATGGTTATACATCTTGAGTTTATGACCAAATAAGATAACTGAATCGGTTACTTCGCACCCTCATCATCATTTCCGCTCTATTTCAACATGGCGCATGTTCAACACAATGCAAATTCCGAATTTAGTGAATTTCGGACTTTAGAAATTGGCATTCATCCATTCTAAAATGTACACGCCAGTCGAAAAATAAGATATTTGGATGATGTTAGACTTTCAGAAATTCGCAATACATATATACTTGAAGATTTAATGTGCCGCACACACCAACCTTGCGATACATGCCCTCTAGCAAGCAATTATGATGGCTGGCTGGTCAGCTCGCGTGACCACTGTTTTAGGGGGGAAACCAACGAGCCAATATATTAGAGGGGAAGCCAACGAGCCAACGAGCCAATATATGCATTCCAACCGGGCCTACCGCCCAAATATGATTGGGACATATGTATAGGTTCAATTTGATGGTATCCGCGCAGGTGTAGTGTTGATATATGATTGGTAAAAAATTATTGAAGATGAGTCACTAATTTGCCACATTTTGAATGTTCCAAAAATCCGTTTTGAAAACTTTGAGCGTAGAGGTTTGAAATGCGTTCGTCATGGATATATGGGATGGATATAGGCCAAACCAGCGTTCAAATAAATTAATATAGGACCTATATATACCACCTTTCATTGGTTAGACACCACAAATCACGGGAGATGGCCAATTGAATTATCGTAACAATGGTCCTCGTGGTAGGACCAAATCGTCGATTTGGTCCTACCACAAGGACTGCGGGGCAGTAGCCATATGTAGATATAGTAATGCTTGAGGGAACTGAGAAGGGGAACGAGCAGCCTGGCTACACACACCAAAAGGCAATGGCAGAAGCGGGTCACATACACCTGATAGAGGTAACATACACAGACGAAATGAGCTGGGAGGAAGCACTAAAGACAAAATACACAAAATACACACCGCTGGTAAAGCTACTGGAATTATATGGCTACAAGGTAACGCTACACGTGATGGTATTCGGCAACACGGGAACGATATATGAACACACGGAGAAAATATTGACCAAACATTTAGGATTTGATAAACAGGAAGCCCTTCACCTACTCAGGAAAATACATGACCTAGCTACAGGATATGCAGTAAGCCTTAACAGACTATATAGGAAAAAAGTAGACAAGGAACCAGACTAAGGAAAAAAGAAGTAAGAGTCAAGGGGACTCACAAAGCCCCACACCCCGTCCAAGGGTGTCTCTTTTTCTTTTTCTTTTTAGTCAAGGGAATCCACCAGAAGCTCGCTGACACTATCATAAATATCCCTTGCAAACCTATCTATCTGGCCAGTAGTCGCACGCACACTCTCAAGTGCTCGATCAGTTGTGGGGTCCCTGTACTTCGGAACGCAGCGATACTCCTCCAATGGGTGGTGCCTCTCGACATCGGACTCGCCACCAATTTTCAGTCGCTCTCCCCACACGAGCATGCTGTCTGCGGTAAAGCGATGCGATTTGCCTCGCTTGAGAAAAGGGAACATCTCGGACATCTTTGCAACCTGAGAAAGAAACTGTCCGCGCTTGTGGCCATCTATGAACAAGTGACTTGGAATATGGCAGGCGGTCACGGAGTTTGTGCTCATATCCCATAACATGTAGGCTGCCCGATCGTCTATGACTTCTGCGCAGACGTCGCTAACTCTAACTTCGCCTTTAGAAAGCTTCCCTGAACGTGAGGTTGGACTTTTCCCATAGTGGCATTGTGATTTCGGTATCAAACTATCTGCACTCTCCCAGAAGATGACCCGTACCCCCAAGCGCTTCGCTTCGGATAACGCGTTCAAATATTCGACACGCGGAACTTTGCTCTCAGGTTGGTTTGTTTTATGTTTACCTTTCTTCCCCATTCTGATTCTCTGTACAGGTCTTGGTGGTAAAATGAAGTGATAACTTTTGCGTTTCGAGACCCTTCCTAGCTGTAGCTCTTGCTCGTCCTGCCCGTTCTGGTCCTGCGTTCTGGTTCTCACGTCAGCTCGTTTCCCACGATGACCATCGAATCGCGATGGGTCGCGACCATCATCATGGTGCCATCCATCGCTTCTTTTCACCACTGTTAAGAGCCGTCATTTTGTCCCCTGTCATCCCCACTCCCGTGTGAGTACCCAGAAACTGGAAACTTACATATGAAATCAGTGGTGGGAAAAAGTGAAATAATCTTGGTATAAATTCAATGGTGGGAAGACTATAGTGAAATGCAGTATCATACTGTACAGGACTGCATAGTGAAGTTCAAGTATGCTACTGAATTTGAATCCTGTACTGTACTGTATTGAAATTCCTATTGAATTCCTGTAATAGTCCTGAAATTCCTGTAATTCCTGTATAGTGAAATTCAGTATGCTACTGTATAGAGAAATTCAGTATCGAGTATAAATACAGTGTAGGGAGGACTGTATAGTGAAATAATCTGAGTAAAAATTAAGAGGTGGGAAGACTGTATAATAATTTGTACCTTGGATGGGAAAACGTGAAATACTTGTATATTGTAGGTAGATCTTGCGAGAACAGGTGTTCCGCTCGGGTAAAACAAACTGGCTAAGCTCCCATAATCAGTCCGGCCGAGTGCTTTTATCATGCATCTCGGAAACCCGGATAATACGAAGTGATGACTGACAGTACAGTACTACTGTACTGTCATCCTAGCTACTAGCGGAGTCACGGTTCCGATCAGAGACGGGTCAGGCTAGGGGCTATCAGAGCCCATAATAATAACCCTGAACCTAAAGTCCAGCACACCACCCGGAGCTGTGACTGTAGCCAATAGGGCTAGGCAAGCGGAGCTAACTAAACAGATAACAAACAGCACTTTACTGGAAACAGATATACTTCTAGCTGGGTGCCCGGGGACTTGTCCCGGCACAACCCACCACTGCGGCTAAGGCTAATCACACCTCCAGGATCTTAATCAAGCAGACTCTAGCCACTGTAAAGCTGGTCGGCAGAGCCGAGTTCAGCAGACGGACTCCAATCAAGAAAAGCATCCGAAGTCAATTGAGAAGAGAATTTGTGAGTACTGACACCACCAGACCCAAGTGGAGTCATAAGACCCGACGGCTTGGCAGTAGGATGCCGAGATGGACAGTGGGTGAGTGTCCTTGTGAGGACACTCACTCAGCCAATGCTTTGACCCGACGGCGCGGCACTTCTCGTGCCTGCACGTTGGGACAAAGGTGCCAGACCGCTTGTCAAAAGCCACCTCCGAAGAGGCGGAATGAGCAAGCGGCTGCACTCCAGGTCGGTGGAAGTTGCGCGGAGTGTGTTTCCCATGAGGCGGCTTGGAGCCACCCTTCTTAAGGGAATCCACATCCCGCTGCAACTTGACCAACTGAGCACTGAGCCGATCAATGGCCGAAGCCAGGCCAGTGTCAGTGGTGCAAGATGCAACAGACATGGGCCGCCCCGCAGTGCGCTTGCCCGAGAGCCGCCCACAGCGGTACTGCTCACGACTCGTGCCTGCAAGGTGAGCAGACTCACAGCCGCACGCTGGTCAGCTCGAGCAAACGAGTCAACCAGCGCGGCGTAAGCCGGCCCAGACAGCGCAGAGATGAATTGCCGTTTAACAGCGTCCTCGGGCAGCGCCTGTAGACGCTGTGCATCCCGAAGGCAGCTGTTAAACAGCCGAATGTCAGAGTCAGGGTCTCGCTCATCAGAGATCCTAACCTCAAGCAGCTCTGCAAATGCATCGAACGGGGTCGATACATCCGCAAGCATACGCACCACCTCGAGGGTGGCACGTTTGCCATCGGCAGGAACATCTGAACCAGAAGCCTCTACCCAATTACGGGCAGGAGACCCTGGCGCAGTCAGCAGCAGCAGCACAGAGTATAACAGCTCATTTGCAGCAGACAGAACAGGGGCGTCAGCAGCTGTCAGTTCAAACAGGGGTGCAAACGCAGGCGACTGCAGCGTGAACAGCTGCTGCAGCTCGGATACCAATTGCGAAAAAATGTCCGAAGCTGAATTTTCGTTGCCTTTAAACTTTGCAGTTTTGTCACCCAGAACTTTTGTTGCTGCTGTCTTGGCACATTGAACATCGAAAGAATCCCTGCGCAACCTCTGCAAAAGTACGGCTGCCGCAGTGGACGCCTCAGACTCTCCCGAAGCCAAATGCGGAGTCGATGGCGTAGCCGCATTCAGCGCCCCGACATCATAAAAAATGGTTGCTAGTTTCCGCGCTCTAGCGCGTGTGCGTGGTCCAATCGGAGTCTCCATGGTAAAAATGACGGCAAGATGGGGTCGCGGGCTAACGGAGCGACAGTAGCAAGCATTACGCAGCGGCCAATCCTGCAGAAGTCTCAGCGGTAAAAACAACATCAAACAGGTCATGAGCCGATTGGCTAAAAGTGGTTGCGACCCACAATACGCGGAATGCCCTCTCCACCGGCCAGGTGAAACGTAAAAAAGAAGCCATAATAAGCGACGATACTGCTGCCGAAAAATGTGCCATAAACTGATCTCCACTTCAAAAAGAGGCCATACCGCGGAAAGACGAACTACTGCCTAAGGGGGCGCCCACCCCATCTCTGTGTCAAAACTTAGCCAAACATGGCAACAGCTAGGCGCTGTGCCATCAGAATTACTAGGGAAGTGGTGACGCGCATAACCTGCGAGAACAGGTGTTCCGCTCGGGTAAAACAAACTGGCTAAGCTCCCATAATCAGTCCGGCCGAGTGCTTTTATCATGCATCTCGGAAACCCGGATAATACGAAGTGATGACTGACAGTACAGTACTACTGTACTGTCATCCTAGCTACTAGCGGAGTCACGGTTCCGATCAGAGACGGGTCAGGCTAGGGGCTATCAGAGCCCATAATAATAACCCTGAACCTAAAGTCCAGCAGATCTTGCGTAAACGATTTATACTTGCCGCATATCAAGTCAGTCGAGAAGCGGAAAACAGGCTGGGGATCGACGGTAGAGTTCAAAGTAATTTGAGTAAATGGACGACGATAAAGGGCAAGGGTTGACAATGTTGAGGCAAGGGTTGACAATTTTGTGGAGTCCCTTGGTATGTGGATAGCTAATTAACTGTCGATCTGAAAGTCAGTAGGGGATCAACGGCAGACAAGTTAGATGTCAGTCGTTGCCTGGGTTGACAATGACACGTCGGCCAACAAGTTGGCCAACGTGCGCATTGTCAACCCGGGCAACGACTGACATCTACCTCGTGTTAGCTCGTCAGGTTCCTTCCGGTTCTACTCTGGAACCCGAGTCTCCGGACCGAAATAGCGCGAATATTACTTAGGGTTTGTAACGCAGATTGAGCTTATGGGCGTCCGGAGAAACTTTTCGAATTGTACGGTTCCGACATCTGTAGCTCATGCTATGAAATATCAAAGATGCCCAAGGAACAGCGGAGCCTGCGCCTGCTCTACGTTCACACGTGAATAACAAACAAACATCCGCCCTAGGTCCAACATAGAACACGGAAACCAAAAGAGGAGTGCAATACCTTTCCAAAACAGTTTCATTTGCTCGGTTCCGAGCGCCATAGCTCATGCAACGAACTAGCGAAGATGACGTTCACGTGAATTAAGTATCGCAATCTTCGAGAAGCCTACGCGCTTAAGCTGACGTCCTTGAGGTTGCAGTGAGAACTCGCCGCATAAAACAAAAGTTACTGATATTATGAACAAAATATTCAACTCTCAGACCATAAACATATCGGCATCATGAGCCAGTCGGGAGCGAAATACGTTGTTGAGCTGCCGACTGCCGAGGTCCGTAAGAAAAAGGTAGACATTTATCGTCTAAATTCTGGGTTTTGACGAGAAAGACCAGAGTTTAGACGAGCTCCACAATCATCAAGTAACGCAGCCCTCGAATCGAATCGCGGGTAGCCGCGCGAAGCGCGGCTCGTCTAAACTCTGGGGACGAGAGTACGTGTCCTTCGATTGCGTGCGGGAAAATTGGAATGAAGTAAGCTGACTTAGGGTCCGTATGCCATTCGTTTGCTCGTCGAGGTGACGTGTGAAGGAGTCAAACCATCGCAGCACTCGTTGTTTGGTCTCTTGAGGGTCCAAAACCCGGAGACGCTGAAAAGATGAGATGAAATACAATGACTCGTGTTGTCACCTCGGTTTGCCTCGGTGCTTCGACCACCGTATACAAGGCAACCACCTTTTCGAAACTGGCCATACGAGCTCCGCTAACTCTGCTGTTGCCGCGCTGAGAAAATATCTTGGTGCAAAGTTTGAGTGAACGCGCTTCGTGTAAGCATGGCGAGTTTCGCCCTCGGGGTCATTCTCACAGTGCTCTCCTCGATATTCGGGTGGACACTGACCGTCAACATTTGGAGGTATTTCCCCTTGGTTAGTTCTTCCAAATTTATAGCGATCGGCTCATGAAGACGCTCTATTCTTCTTCTTGCCACCTCGGGGTACCCGCATGCCATGCATGCAGCAGAGGAATATTGTCTCGCTAAATTGCAGACGGGGTTGTCGCGTTCAGAGGAGGGTCACATGTCTCGAATGTATGGAGATGACATCTCTAACCGGGAGCTTTGCACTTGGGAACTTCAGATACGCACACCGACAACAGAAGACAGGTCAGGGAAGGACTTCGCTGTACACAGCACCTGCTTGGTGGATTGGTGTACTTGGCGCCTTTATAGACATGGCTGGGGATGAGTTCGGTAGCGGGCTCGTTGGCCAGTCTGTGTCAGTTCCACTCACGACTGGAACACTGCTCGCTATCAACCCAATTTGGGCATGGATCTTGAACAGGTGCGAGCTTTCCTCACAGCTGTGCATGTTGTCGTGGTATGCACAAAATCGAACTGTGCATGAACAAACTTACTCGGTGCTGACTTCCGCTGTTTCCACGAGGTTATACCGATGGGGATGTAAGTGAGAGTAATTCCGACAATGACTTTGAATCCAACATTAACACTGACAAAGTGACTGTGTGCCTGGTGTCGCAGAGAGCGTTGTTATGTCGTCCCTGATGGGGTCGGGTCCCTCGTGATTGTCTGTGGTGCGATATTGATGTTTTTAGTGGCAGATGACGATGTCGAGGAATACGATTGGGACGATGTAAAAGATCACCTGACCTCTTCTTCTTCTATCACCGGGTTCGCGCTCGTGGTTTTATTAGCAGCGACATTGTATGTTGTCATCTGGAAAACAAGCTCCATGCCAGGTAAACGTCAATTTAGAGCGGTATTACATCAAGCGTTTTCTGCGACGATCATCACATTCGCCTGTATGCAAACGCAGCACCGAACACTGGTATTGATCCCTTTTGCGCTGATGCCGGTTTATTCCACATGGGCGACCTATATCAAGTGTGGCTTGTGTCTCTTGCCAGCCTTTCCACCTTTCCAACTATTTACCATAAAGCCTTTTATTCCTCCATGCAAGCTGTCTGCCGTGTATACATATGCCCTCAGCGTCCTTTTGTGTTACTTATCATCTGCCATGTACCCACATGGTACCTTCGTGCATCATATGTGCTTCGAAGTATATCGAAGTATGTAGTTACTTTCATATCCTCATAGCCTTCCCACACTTTTACCTGCTGTGTCTACATAGTACCCGCCTACTCACTTTTTAACTGATACTGACCTTGGGTTTGCTCACGTGCGATATGTCGCACCTCCACGCCTGCTCTTGCCGCCCATACGCACACCTTTTGTATATCCCGTGCCTACTGTGTGTCCACTACTTCCCTTGTGCCGTTACATCTACAAGAATTTCCACCCCTGGACTAGATTCTGAACGGCTCTCCCCTGTGCATCTTCAGGTCGGAGCCTCCCTCGTGTTCCACAGTGTGTAAGGCAAAATCACTGAAGGGTTTGTGGGTCTGCAAGCTATGCGCAGCTGAGAGTACAGAATCGCCCGGGCAGATGGAAGTCGGAGACGAGAAACACGCCGCTGCAGGTGCCCTGCGGCTTTCAGAAGGTGGCTGCGGACGCAGCCATCTCCCAACATTGTTATTCCCCAACATCGGTAGTCAAGTTGGCTTTTCAAGCCTGAATTTTTAGGGAAGACCCGTGTTCAAACTCCAGAGTCGACCAAACCTGAGTTTGACCAAAATTAAAAAAAAACGTAAATCAACCCCAAAATCCCTAAAACCTGAAAATCGAGGTCCGAGTTATGTGTGCTTTGTATGTCTCTCGGCCCTAGCTATCGAATGTTGCCCTGTCAGAAGGCTTGCCGCTCCAAGTGGTCTTCCTTGTTTGTAACGTGCCTGTACCTCCCTCACGCGTTCCTGTATCAAGCGTCTATCAAGCGTTGGGCAGGGCTTCTCATGCCGCCACACATGCCGTGTCCGGTATCTTTCTCGTGCCTCTATACGTGCCAAATATCCAGTATCTCCTGCGCGCGTCCTCGGCTCACACCTGTTCATGCCTTTCACCTCCTCATGTGCTATTCTCCCCAGTGCCTACTTCTTGCTTTAGCCGCACGGCCTACCTTATTCGCCCCACATTCACTTCCTTGCTGCAAGATTCCTATAAGATGCTTTGCCACGGACGGGTACCACGTGCGATGTGCAAGTTCCATGAAGTGGAAATGAGAGCGCCGCGTGGTTGCAATCCCCCAGCTGGATTCGGTCTCCGCCAGCAGCAGTGGCGCCTCTTTCCTCACAAGGATAGCGTCACCACGAATGTGACCAAATTCAGCTACGCCGGCCTCGTGGCCGCCCTCCAAGCCCTGACTTGCAGCCTCACCGTGGCAGTATCCTACTGGCTGGTGGGCTGCCTCCCCTGGGCTGCACACACCGCGCTCTCTTCACTTCTTGTGGCACGATGATTGATTTGAGTGAGGAGCTTGCCCCTAGCTGCTGCGCTCAAACAGACCGCTAACGTGAGATGCTCGCTCGTATTCCCACATCCGTGTGCTGCCTCGCTGGCTCATTGCGGCGTGCAACCGTCAATGTTGCGGCGTGTTGCGCGCTCATCAGGGTAGACCCACATGCGTATGGCGCCTTGCGCGCTCATTAATTGTGCAACTTAGTCGGATTGGCGTGCTCATGTACCGATGACATGATACCTTAGTGTGGGGCGGGGACTCGTCGGGCATATGGGGGCAGTGGAGCGTTATCGACGGCGATGATAATTTTTCCTTCACAAATCTAGGGCCCTTGCTCCTCTACTTGACCCAGAAGCTCGCACAGCTTGTTGTCTGCGTGGCCACCTCCGCCGCAACGGTGCCATCTCACAATCCCCTATCTATCCCGACCTTCTCCCCAGACGTACGCACTTTCCAGTTTGTAGGGCAACCTGCACTGGCCTTCCCCACGGCCGGAATGCTGACCCAAATGAAGGAACCGGTCGCGCCCCTTTGCATTCCTCCCGCAACAAGTTTGTTAAAGGCATAGACATCCTTTCACCCTTTACGTTCATCCCACAGCCAGTCTTTGGAGTGACTGCTCGGTCAAGTGCCTAGCATTCCGCTGCTCTCTTGACTGTCATCAGCAGCTTACTCCCCAGGCCCTGTCCTGTTTTTTGACCTCTTTTTAATTCGTCGCGTCTCCTCGGTCGGTCTCCTCGGTCCATCGAGGAGGCGGCATGCAATTTCTTCCAATGCTCGTTGTTAGTGTTTTCACCCCCTTTGTTGCTCGCCACTGTGGGGTCATTTTGAACCTGCTGGCCTCCGAGAGCCCTTGCAGTTTGCTGACTTATTCTATATCACAAGTTGTATCGTAGGAGTGAGGGGAAGCACGTCATCCCAGGATGACGTGTTGAGACGATTTCGTTTGGGCAGATATCACACGATATCTAGCTCAAGGCACTGTTCCCACATACTGCAAGCCATCTTTGCTGCGAATCTTGGTGCCATGCGGAGATCAGTGGCATTGCCATGGCTCCCAGTCATTCTTTTAGGCTTTGTTTTCCATATTTAAGTCATACAGTTCCCACTTTTCGTCATTTTCTACTGTGACGTTGCTTTGCCCGCGCTCGTGTTTGTTTTCCATGTGGCGGGTTCTAACTGAGGTTCAAGTAAAGCCCCCTCGCCTGCCCGAGCTAGCTAGCTGGCTACTACAAGGTACTGCAAGACTCCCGGACAGCACAAACCTTTGCGGCTGTGAACATTGGGAGGTGATCGTCTCTTGATTCGGTATCATGTGGCAATGGCGGCCTGCACCACTTGTGTAAAGCGGTACCTTGGTAGAGGTTTCATCTTGAGCTGCCGATCCTGGCACGACCGTGTCATTGAACGAAATCGTCAGTTCAGCAGTCGCGACTTGAGCTGCAGCTCCTGGCATAACCGTGTCATTGAACGAAATTGCCGGTTCAGCAGTCGCACCTTGAGCTGCAGCTCCTGGCATAACCGTGTCATT
>LGRX02034319.1:0-49761 GCA_001247695.2 Cymbomonas tetramitiformis | reverse complement strand
GAAATGATCAGTTCTGATATCTGGGCGAAAATACTATTGCCTAGTGACACGACGACAGACTTCATAAGATATATAGACCCAAACGACAACTTTGTTATTGAAGTGTCTGGGTCTCAATTTACTTCATTTAGAATCACACTTACAGATTCTAAAGCAAGATTAATCACATTGGCATCTCCGACTCAAGCGTCAGACGGTTCTATCAATTATTCATTGAGCATCAAAGTTGAAGAATTGGCACCTGCTGGTCTATCAGATATTTTATAATCTTTATAATATATATACAAAAATGAGCCTCCCCATGTCATTGGCCTACGGCTTATCGAAAATGAACTCGTATTCCACCAATTACTTCAGATTGGAAACCACTAATCTTACTAAAGCATCGAGGTATTCAACTATAACTTTGAATCTGCCTGTCAATTCCATCGTTAATATGAAAAGTCTCAGTATGCATTGCAAAGGTTCGTGCAAAACTCCTATACAATATACGGACACTGCAGCTAAAAATTTAATTGTTACGCTTCCCAACGGGTTGGAAAAGCTCATCTCTAGGTGTGAGGTGTTCGCAGGAGGGCAGCAATTGACCACTGGTTTTCAAAGTTACAGCACGGTAGCAACCGTTCTCGACACTATCAAAACAACACTCAGTAAAGAAATGACTTATCAACGTGTTCTCAAAAATCAAGAAATCAATGTTGCTGACAATTTCTATGCCACACCACGTCCATACATCTTGAATACCTGGCTCAGCATATTAGGAGAAGCAGAACCTTCATACATTGATACAAGTCTTCTTCCTCCAGTTCAAATCAGATTGTATTTGCATGGGCCTGAGGTGTTAGGAGCGTTTGTCCAAGGTAGTCCACCTGAAGTCGATCTCACGGAAAAAGCCCAACAGACTTTAATCTCACAAGGGGACTTTTTATTAGACGACCTTTACTTTACCGTAGAAACAATCACTTTCAGTTCAGGTGTCTACGATGCCGCCGTGGAATCAAAATTGCGTGACGGTTTTTTAGAAATTCCGTATAAGAACTATTTTTCATTTTTTGAAGGGGCCTCTACGATGGACAAAAGTACGCGATTCTCTTTGAGTTCACAGTGTATTGATAACATATATGCTGTTCAACGCCCAGGGGATTATCGGGATAAACCTTTAGGACTTATCAAATTGGAAAACACCTGTGGTACATCTTACCTCCCGTCTTACTTTAGATTTTCAGCTGGTCATTTAGGTGCTCTACAATTTAACTTGAATAACCTGTTCGTTCCTAACTATCGAGTCGATCCTCTTGCAGCGTTCAATCTGCTCTGTATCGGTAAAGCTGACAACTATGGTACGCTATCGGGTTGTAAGATTAACAGTTATGAAGATTGGCTCAACAATCAGTTCATTCCTATGGTACGTTTAAATCTTCCCTCAGAAATGCGCGTCAGAAGCCTAACAGGATTGGATTCTCGGGGTTTGAATAGTTCCTTCTATTTTCAAACTCATGTAGCACAACCAGTTGACGATTTACAAAGGGTAAATCTGACAGGCAGTAACGAGGTAATGATTATTTGCGAAACGACCGCAGTTCTTGGTATCGGTCAAAACCGTGTGATCGAAACGGTATTTTAAAAAGCGGTTAATAGTATACAAACATGGCTCAACAACCAGGATTGGTTGGGTACAACATGATAAAAGATGTAGGACCGAACGTGGACAAACAGATTCACACCGCGACGATGTTTCAAATGTCAGGTTTTAGACCGATTATGATGCAACAACTCCCGTGTAAAACAATCAATGACATCACATATCCACCATTCAGGATAAGCAACGTTCATCCTTTAGCGGGATACAAAAGTTATACTTTAGGGCATGGTGAAAAGCTTTCTCAAAAGATGGAAATGTTCCATTTTCCGATGGAGCATCCATTGAATAGTCGATTGTTGCAACCTGTACCTTTGTTTTTTTCATAGATTAGTATATACAATGTCAGCTTTCGGAAATGAACTAAATGCAAAAACCTTGACTTATGCCAATACTACGTTTCGCACAACATTAAGAAATGGAACAGATATAGAATTAACAGAGGATGACGTACAGAATCAAATTATATTAGGTAATACTGCCTCAACTGTTCGGTTGCCGGAATGTCTACCTGCTATCAAAGGTAAAATGTTTACAATTTATAACGGAACAGCCAAAACGGGCGGAATAGTGACTCTTCAAAAGTTTGAAGGTGACAGAATAAATGGATATTCAGACACAATTGACGGCGATATTACTTTAGAAAATGGTGTAAACAATGGCGACAGTATAACGAGCGTCACTCTAATTGCATCAGGCGAAAGGACGTATCAATCAGGTTCAACTACCATTGTTGAACTTCCAGGAAATTGGTATGTGATTTCAACATCTTATCGGAATACAGGATAAAATATAAAAAGTATAATATATAATGTCAGCTTTCGGTTCAAATTTAATAGTGAAAGAAATCAACGGTAAACCATTTGTAAATGGCACGGGTCCAACCGATACACTAACGTGCGATACAGTGGTGTGTCAAACTATAGGCAGCGTTGAATCACCGCTTGAGACCATGCACATCGGCTCGGACATACGCTACCAGAACGATATCAAATTTATAGATACTCAAGACCCATTGAATGAACGAGAACAAATGTCCTTGTTGACAGATGGGTCGCTAAAAGTACACACATCAATCAAATTCAACGATTTCGTGTTGAACAATCCAATATCGAAATCACGATTCTCTGCAGGCCTCGATGACCTCGATGCATCGTTTGAGATTAAAAGCTTGGATCCTGTTGAACAAACACGAGTTAAGATAGGCGAAACGGGCATCAACGAGGTAACCTGCTTGCAGACAACAATCAATATAGAGCCTTTCGGCAATGGGGTATTGATAAACGACGGCCCACTCGTACTCAATACCGGCGATTTAACATTGACAAGCGGTAAGTATCGAGGAGATGGCTCATTGTTAACTAACTTACCTTCTGGTGCAAATCAGAATTTACAATCGGTCACTGATCAAGGTAGCACGACCAGTGTCGCCGATGTTTCATACACCGGAACGGGTACCATGATTGTCAATCAAGAAAAACTGAGTGGCAATAATCTTAGAATTGAAAGTGGTTCTGGTGGTTTTGGTAAAGTATCAATCGGAGAACAAACTCAAGGGTATACAAACGCCGACCACATTGGAGACCGTTCTATCGCTATAGGTAGGAATGCATTATCCATTAACAATACAACAAGTAATGATACGATTGCAATTGGTTCTGGTTCATGCAATAACAATTGCGGTTCTTATGTCGTGTCTATTGGGGACGACTGTGGGCAGAACAATTGCAAAGATGCAGCCGTGAACATAGGAAAATATGCAGGTGAATTTACAGCAGGTGAAAATGCAATCAACATAGGTGCTCTCGCAGGACAGAACTCTGCTCAAAGTGCGGTAAACACCGATAATACAATCGTTTTGAATGCAAGCGGGGTTGAATTAAACGCCGGTGTCGCAAGTAGTTGTTATATCAGGCCTATAAGATTGTCTCCCGACCCAGCAAGCGAGTCACAAATGTTGCATTATGACACAGCATCCAATGAGGTCCGATATGGTCCTGTTTCTGGTGGCGGCGGTGTTCCAAGTTTATCACAGGTCCTTGCTGTCGGAAATACCGGTGGTACGATCAACCTCACTTCAGATTTGGATACGGCGGCCATAAGAATCACGAACAGTATTGATTGGGCTTACACAACACCAAACACATCTTCGATAACGACTGATGGTATTCCATTAACCCAACTCACAAGTGCTTATAGGAAGACTACATCACCAAACACATTCACAGGCCAAGTGTATACGATGGTAAACACAACAGCTTCTACAATAATATCAGGAACTGTTCTTTCTTTTGACGATGTAAGCACTAACATTAATGGTGTCAAGCCATATGCCGCTATCAACACCACTACTAATACCAATGTGGCCGTCATTGGTGTATGTGTCCAAGATAGTCTTGCAGGCAATTCTTGTTTTGTACTAATTAGCGGTTTCTGTTCTGCTAACTGTATTGATGGATCGTACACCAAGGGTCAGCTTTTAGGACTTCAAGCAAATGGTGTTGTCAATTCTTCGGCAGTTGCGGCGACTAATGGTGTAATCGGGTGTTGTATGGAAACCGTAACTCATGCATCGCCAAATGCAGTTATATGTTATTTACAACCGTCATTTAAATTGTAAATATATTATAAATGCCTGTAAAGCGAAATGATCCTAATTTACCAAGTTGTGAAACCGTCGTTCAAGATGGGGTCGGTATGAGAATTAAAGGAATTATAAATGGAAGACTCGCAAACACTCGATGTAAGGTAAGAAATATTGCTAACGCCCAAGGAAACGTAAGAAGATATAGTAAACAGAACTTACCAAAAACAAAAGCAAAAACAGAACGCCGAGATAAATGGGTGTCAGTATCCTTGGCAAATGACGATGAGCATGTTTCTTTGGTATATGATACGGGTGCCATGATTACACAAATGTCTACCGCCGATGCCAGACATATAGGAATAATTCATCCAGATGGCACGTCCGATTTTAACAACGAACCAGGTTTGGTTATTGGAGTCGGCGGTCAAGTAAATACTACAAGATTTCAGGATGTCCCATTAGTCTTAGATACAACTGAAGAACTTGCTTGGGGAATAGTAAATGTCTATGATAATGCACATGGATTATTGGGCATTAATCATATAAAACAATATAAGCGATACCGCGTGAAATTTAAATAAGTACATATGATATATGTCAAGTTTTGGACAAAGTTTAGTTTGTAAGAATTTAACATGTGATACAATTAATGGTCAAACATACAATCCTGTACAAACTTCAAAATGGACCGAAACAAATAATGTTTTGGAACCGGCAACCGCTGGAGCAAGTGTAAAAATTTCCGGTTTAGAAGTAGATGGAAATGCAAGAATCAATGGTGGAATTGTCAACGTTGTACAATTAGGTTCCAAGACAAATTTAGAATTACAAGGGACAAAAGCTGCTGATTCAACATTTATAGATTTGAATACATCACTGGTTGAATTATCAGGAGTTAATTCAGTGTATGCTTTGGAGTTTCGTAAACGACCTGTTATACCATCAAATCAATTTTTTAGAATTAACATGTTAGGTGATATCATAGGTGCTAATTTAATAGAAGCTGATATTGTTCGAACTCCTGTCGCAGAGTTAAATAGACTGACATTGCCGTCAGAGTTATCTCACAGAGGTTGCAATGTCATTACTGCTTTGACAGGTGGAAATGTAAATGACAGAACAATAGATATACCAGAGGGTAAATTCATTTGCTTCTTTGATTTGACGTTAAGTGCAGCCGATGTAGATGATGGTGTAAAAATCATGGATATCACATTTAATACACTTGCTCTCCCAATAACGAACGCACAAATAGATGATAGAAAATATACAATAGATGTAAGTGCAGTTTCAACAAACGATGCTAATGATCCAAATGATGCATTGGTATATTACACTTATGTAAAAAGTGGGCAATGTGTGTTAAAACTGGACAGTGGACGCAATTTACAGGGGCAACGTATAAACTTCCTGGCAAAATTTATAGAAATCCAATTTTAATGATAAGATATCGGAAGAGAAAAACGGTAAATGTATCCCAAACACTAATATATATAATATAATTCAATATGGGCAACAATTGCCGTATAGGCTTATAAATCACGCGGAATGTATCCAAAACAGTAATATGTTATATAATATATGATATGGGCAACATTTAACGTTCTACTGATCGATCACGCGGAATGTATCCAAAACAGTAATATATATACTATAATTCAATAATGGCAACATTTACCGTTCTACTGATTGATTGTAGTGTCGGCTTATGCAGATCTGCCATAGATAACCGTAGGTGCTCACTACATGGGAAGCGTTCCGAAATACTGGGAAATCCTGGCAAAATACAGAAGGTACTTAAGGAATACAGTTGTATTTAATAAGGATGGTCCCCCTCTACACGCTTCCCATGTAGTAACATTGCATCTGCATAGCCCTGCAACATCGCATACGCATAGCACCGTAGCACGGCATCCGCATCTTTGCTCTCTCTATGCTCTCAGCTCTTTCAGACCTCTTTGTTCTCTCTACACACACACACTCTCTCTCTCTCTCCCTCCGCTTTCTTCTCTCTCACTCACTCACTCACTCTCTCTCTCTCCGCTCTTTCTGCTCTCTTCGCTCTTTCCGTCCTCTCTGCTCTTTGGAAGGGCTTGCCTGCTGGAATAGTCACACCGCTTGCTTTGTGACTCTTCCTATAGTAGTGTGTATGACTGTCACCCGAACCCGAACCCTAACTGCTTATGCCCGTTATATCGGGTTAACTTATCAACTTTAACACATTCTGAGAAAACCTTCACTGAGTGAATATATCCCGAGTCCTAGGGGTATATCCAACAGGTTTGGCCCCACGCACTCTTTATTTAGACACTGCGTAGTTTGGCCATGTCAGGCTAAACACCGACGCTTGAGATGGAGTGAGGGGCTCCTCTAGAGGCGCGGCGGAGCGGTATGGCCTAGTTACGTGACTGGTTGATTGGACTTACGGAGAGCTCGGGCTCGTGGCTGCTTGATTTTCCCGTTCTACGCGTTGGTAGACGTTGGAATTTTGGTCGGATCCGACACCAAGTTCCTTGGCCGCGTTGTTAAATCCACATGCACGTTTGGGGAATCTTTTACGCCGCAGCTTTCCTTCTTTTCCTCGACAACCGCCTTACGACTTTTGGCCGCCGCTCCTTCCGCACCTCGCCACATTTTCCCTCACTTCGTCTCTATAGTCTTCTACATCATGGTTGCGATTAGATTGACATCAAGTATGGCGTCACGCCGACGCTCGCTAGCTACAATTTTCGACTCCGCTGCCGCACGTAATTCCGTCACGCCGGCTACGCCGGCGCCTGCTGGTGTTCCAGCTGCGAACTCCGCACAAGCCGTTTTCTTGGCGGGTGTTCGCTCGCTCACGCGTGAGCGCTTCGACGAGAGCGTGGCGAAGCACGTCATCCGAAAATGCTTTCCAGACAAGCATGACCGGTTTACGGGTACGGAGTCGAACGCTCAGGTGCTACTCTCCAAGCTGGTGCCTGCTCTCCAGGAGGCATTCGAGGCCGAGGACGCGCTGTTTGCCCCTATGTTCGACTTGGAGGACTCCACGTTGGCCGTGCGACCCGAGGCCAACAAGCTCCTCTTCTCAACTCTCGAGCTCATCGTGTCTCCCGCCTCTCCAGCGGGTGACTGGCTCGAGGCGTCTGCGACCTTGCACCCTCTGGACGGCAAGCGGGCCCTGCTGGAGCTCGCACGGCGTCTGCTGGACTCCGGTGCACCCTTCCAGGGGACATCGGACCTCCTTGGCGTCCGCTTTAAGGCTCACACCGACCCGTCCGAGTCCATCACGGACTTCAACGCGGCCTTACGGTCCGCCAAGAGGCGCAACACTCTCGACGATGACGAGGTGAAGGAGCTGTTCCTCGCGGCGCTGGACCCAGGGTTCTACGCGCCGGTGGTGTCGCGACTCTTCACGCACCAGCAGCGGGCGGCCGTGGACCTCCTCACCATTCAGCAATGGGTCCTCGAGTGCTATGCCCGACACGTTGCAGCCGGTACGCACGCTGCCTCGTTCACCTTGTCCGCGGCAGCCGTGGCCACTGACGGCGATGCCTCGCAGCTGTCCGACCTCACGGCCATCATCCTCGACGTGAAGCGGCAGCTGAAGACCCTCACGGACAGGGTCAACGGGCGGGGTTTTACCCCGCGGGCGGACAAGAACAAGATCGGCAACGGGAGAGGCGGCTCCGGTGTTCGTTTTGCAGCGGGTGACCTCCCGACAGGGGGGAACTGGCCGCAGTCGCAGGTGAGGAGGCGTGTTGCTTTCCACAAGGGGAGCGGTGACTTCATCCCGTTCTGCCAAAACTCGACGTGCAAGAAGGACGAGTCGCGGCACTGGCACCGTGACTGCCCGAACGGCGGCAAGCATGGAGCTGGGGGAAGCTTCCACAGCTTATCCCTCGGTGACATCGAGAACGACTTGCTGGCGGAGCAGCAGTTTCAGGCGGCCATGGACGAGCACGACGGCGCGCGGTTCGATGCGCTTTGCCTTCTGGCAGGGGGCAAGCCGGAGATGCTCGACGGCGTTTCGGCGTATTCCTTCGGGATCGAGCCGGAGCGGGAGGACGGTGCGTTGCAGGAATTCCTGCCCTACTGCCAGCCTGCCACCCACATGGGCGGCTTCACGGTCGGTGGTGTCGGGAGCGGAATCTCGGCTGCCGCTTGCGCACGTGTCCGACAGGACCCACCACCGGCTCCGCCGCCGGCGGCAGTCGAGCATGTTTACCCGGACGAGTCGGAGGCGTCCGACACCGGTGACATGATGCCGGTGGACCCCATGCACGTGCACGAGCCCGACCTCCGCTTTGCGGACAAGATCGCGCAGATGGAGGGACTCTCGATCACGGCTGAGGGCAGGGACTTCGCGATGCGGTACATGCACGCCGGGTCGGGGACCGACTCTTGCGACGGCGACGTGGACGACTCTGCGGCTGGCTGTGACTCTGCTGACGGTGAGGATGCGGTCCCGCGCCCTACGGCATCTCGTCAGGGATGCGGTGCACCGCCTTGGGGGTTTGCCCGCTCTTCGGCGATTGCGGTGATGCTTTGTGCGTTCTTTTGTGTATGCGTCACCGCGGCGCCGGTCACGGCTGCCGCCCCTGGCGAGGCATGTGCACCGGACCACACCGGCCTGGAGGTCGGTGGTGCTGATGAGACGACCGACAACGAGCCTGCATTCACTTTTGCGGCGCCGGCTGCTATTCCGCCGCATCGGCAAACGCGGTATCGGGAGCTGCGGCAGGGGTTCCACACTCTCCGCAATGTCCCGCGGCCGCCATGGCTGTATGATCCCGACCCTGATTATGTTCCGCAATCACCACCTTACCCGCCACCGCCGTACTCGTCCGATGACGAGGAGCAGAGCTCTGGAGGCCATGCGGCTGTGCACGACGATCGACAAAATTCAGATTCCTTTTCTGGCTCCACGAATGATTCAAACACGGCACCGACAACTTCAATTCACGGCACCATGGCTGTGCTGCGGGCTGGCACAGCAGTGCCACTGCCAACTAGTGGCTAGCAAGTTAATCATGCCGCTCCTGCACAGTGAGATTGACCGTAGCTGTATGTGCAGATGGGTCCGATCACGGACCGGTTTCAGATTTGCAACTCTTGACCGGGAACAGCCCTGCCATAAAGGACAGGTCTTCCCTTCTTAGAACTCAATTTCCACCGTTCTAGATGGTGTTTGTTCACAGGTTTCACCTTCGGCTGGCCAGTCACCACCCTAGGTGGTGTGCTGGAATAGTCACACCGCTTGCTTTGTGACTCTTCCTATAGTAGTGTGTATGACTGTCACCCGAACCCGAACCCGAACCCTAACTGCTTATGCCCGTTATATCGGGTTAACTTATCAACTTTATCACATTCTGAGAAAACCTTCACTGAGTGAATATATCCCTAAGGAGGCCGCATTACCGGTAATTTGAAAATGGGGGTTGGTAATACCGGGTAATTTACCGGTAATACTTTGCTTGGTATTACCAAAGTATTACCGCCTGCACAAAATAACCTAACTTTTGCATCGGAACTCTAAAATTGATTTTTTCGATTTCTATGGATACCTAATGATCATTAGAATTGGTGGGATGCGTGCTATAGTACATGCGACGCCATGCACGCACATTGTAGAGCGACGCAATTTACAAAGAAGTGCAGACATAAATGAATAAGCACGAAAATACCTAACTTTTGCCTCGGGACTCTAAAATTGATTTTTTTGATTTCTATGGATACCTAAGGATCATTAGAATTGTTGGGATGCGTGATATAGCACATGCGATGCCATGCACGCACATTATAAAGCGACCCATTTTACAGAGAAGTGAGACAGAAATGAATATGCACGAAAATACCTAACTTTTGCCTCGTGTAACGTTTGCCTCGTGTAACGTTTCGTTGTCATTGGAAGTAAGGGACATGCTGCCGCCTTCAGCTGAGGCTCCCGTGGCCATGATGTCGGCGAATGATTACGATGATGAAAACTTCGTTAGTGATTTTTCACCGCTATGCTCTCTGCAGAGAATGTTCCCCGCCGATCTGCGGATCTGATATGCACGCAGGTGGTAAGATCCACGGTATTTGAGATCTTACCGGTAATTTATCATGGTAATACCGTATGACCATGGTAAATTACCGGTAATTTCTTAAGTATGGCAGGTAAGACGATTGGGGGGGTCGGTAATACCGGTAATTTACCTGGTAATTACCGTCCCGGTAATTTACCAAAAAAATTACCCGGCCTCCTTATATATCCCGAGTCCTAGGAGTATATCCAACATTGCCGGCACAATCATGTTGTACAGGCTGTGCCGAGCATTTTGGTATAAGGATGGATGAAGGGGGCCTTGTGAGCCCCCGTGAGGACCATTTTAGGTGGGGTGGGGGTAGGGCTAGGGACAACTTAAGTTATGCGTGTCATCTGTGTCATATTGGATAGGGTATGATGACAGGGTTGATGAGAGATGGAAGGGCTTGCCGGCACGGTCCTGTTGTACAGGCTGTGCCGAGCATTTTGGTATAAGGATGGATGAAGGGGGCCTTGTGAGCCCCCGTGAGGACCATTTAGGGGGGTAGGGCTAGGGACAGTTTCAGTCATGCGTGTCATATGTGTCATACTGGATAGGGTATGATGACATGGTTGATGAGAGATGGAAGGGCTTGCCGGCACAGTCCTGTTGTACAGGCTGTTAAGGTCTCGCTAGTAAGCTGCGAGATATGATATAATATGATAGCACGGATGTTATTGAACAGTAACAACTCGTGCAGCGTAAGAGCGGGTGATGAGTGCAGTGCTTCGTCCGAAGTTACTGCTGTAGCCCAACGCTACCTCATCTATACCGAATGCCCTGCATCTCATAGATGCTACCGCTATCGGGTTGTGAACCCAAGGCATTGGTTGAACAATTAGTATCGGCTGAACGAATAAGCCATATGATACTCACATGCTTGTTCAGAACATGCTAGAAGCGAAGATGAGTTCTTCTCCGAACCATTCGGTTCTTCAAGATACCATCTTGCTTTGCCATCTCGAGTCCGACATACTGGCCTCTCGATGACAGGTGTCATTCAAGTCTTACCTTGAATAAATGACAGATGATATGACTGTACATGCCATAGTCGACCGTACTGACGACTGTCTGTCATTATAATATATGACATGACTCGACATGTCATGACATGGTATGACATGTCTGACAGGTATGACACGAATGACATGTATGACATGTATGATACATGTGTCATCGGTCATAACCCTGACAGATCTCCCCTCTTAAGAGAGTTGTGACCTCACAACGGGCATACCTTTGTATATGTCTTTGATGTCTTTGTTGTTGTTGTTGTTGCTGCTGCTGGTACCAGTCTTCCTATCCAGAAGGTCCTCTTTCTCCCTCGCCCCCCACCTCTGACGACGAAGAGGAGGACAGCAACTGAGCGCCTGGACACCATCACTCTGGCTATCCCACCAGCGCGCCACGACTACGAGTGGCACCGACGGGCAAGGGAACTACCACTTCCACTACCCTCACACTCAAGATCTAGCAGTCTTCCCCGCGCTCCCTGGTGCATTCCTAATACACGTGATCGACGGCGTTCCTCCATCTCCACCCGGAAGCCCCGATCCTTCTCCTCCTCCTTCGCCCCCAGAAAGCGACATCGAAGAGTAGATAAAAAGGCGAGCAGACTCCACCCTCTGCTCACCTGTGGCTTTTGCCACACCCAGCTCTCGATTTAATCAGCTCTACAGTCAGCATGTCGCAACACACCTCAGAGCCGCTTTCCAACATGGGAGTCAGTTCAGAGTCGCTACGCCCCCCATTATTTTCACCCTTCACCTTTCCGTCCCCCACCGCATTCGCTTCCACTTTCCCCTTCCCTCTCCCGGGCACCACCATGCCCTATACCGCTGTACCACGCCCATATACTCTACCCGATGGCACCCCTACGCAAGCTGTGTGGAATGGCTCCAGCTGGGTATTCCCCAGACAGCGCCCATTGCTGGGGGAGTGTCCCCAGTACCATTTACATTGGGGACCCATCACCCCATGGGTTCGTACCCCACGCCATATCAACAGCATCTGCAACAGCAGCAGCAGTGGCAGGCGTACCAGCAACAGTGGCCACAGCAGCAACAGCCGCTGGAGCCAGTGCAGCAGCAGCTACAGCAGCAGCAGTTCCAGCAGCAGCAGTTACAGCAGCAGCAACAGCAGCAGCCGCAGCCGCAGCCGCAACAACAACCACAGCAGCCCCATCAGCTGGTACCAGCTACCTCGGCGCTTCATGACTCTGGTGCGGATCTCTCATCGCTGCAGCACTTCATCAGCATCAGCGCCGCAGCCCTGCCAGACCCTCTGCAGGTACCCCCTGACAGCGGAGCTCAGCAGAGCGTCTCGGGCGGGACCCAGCTCTTGGTACGCCACCTCCCCGCGGTGGCAGCAGCCTCAGAGACCCGCCGACGTCGACGTTCCCGAAGAGTATCCTCGGGCCCCGCGACGCACGGCAGGCACCTTCCAGGTCTGAGCCATGCACCTGATCACTCCGACCCCGACTCCGGTACGGACGTCAGCCGCACCAGCACGGGGTCCAGAGGCAGCCGGAGCACGCAGGCGCGGGCTGAGCGCAGGCGGAGGGCCGCCCACAGGTCCGGATCTGACTCGGACGCAAGCAGCCGGAGCGAGCACATTCGCAGGGAAGTCCCGGCGGCAGTACAGGCCCTGGACATCTCCGCGGTGCTCTCGAGGGGACTCGCCCCGCCCGGCGCGACGACATCTGCAGGAGCCTCTCCACCAGGCGACCCTCAGAGC
Source organism: Cymbomonas tetramitiformis (assembly GCA_001247695.2). Lineage (NCBI taxonomy): Eukaryota > Viridiplantae > Chlorophyta > Pyramimonadophyceae > Pyramimonadales > Pyramimonadaceae > Cymbomonas > Cymbomonas tetramitiformis. The sequence continues at coordinate 36,749 of LGRX02034319.1, read as the reverse complement.
AGCGCGCAGGGGGCCCTGACGGCGGATCATTCACTCGAGGCGGACGCCGCTGACAGCGTAACCCCCCCAGTATCTCAGATTGTCGCTGAAACCGCCCCCGCCGAACCTCCCACTCAGGGTCGGCCAAATCCTCTCAACATGATGGTGGCTCGCCGGCGGCAGTCGGTGGAGACGGTAGTGCACGGCGGTGGCAACCCTGACTCGGAGCGCAGAGACCCCAGTTCAAGGGACTCGCCTCCAGGCCCCCCTAGTGACCCACCTCAAGACCCCCCTGGCGACCCCGCCCAAGGGCCAGAACCCTCCTACCCTCAGTACCCAGAGGTTCGGGCTCTTTTCATCACCCATGACGGTGGGTCATTGTGGGTACACCAGTCAGCAGGGGTGCGAGGCGCGGCAACCGTCTCCCTACCGTGGGATGAACGCCGCAGGGCTGGGGTGCAGGGCGACTCCATCCTCTTTAGGATTATGCATCTGCTGGGAGCGCCACTGACTGCCTACGCACGCATGGGAGGCCGCCTGCATCACGCACCTCTACCACTCACTAACCCTCGTGTAGAGACCTGGGTGCTTATGGTCGACCGCGAAGTCATAGACATGGCTATGGGAGACCCAGCTGCGGCCAACGTGCGGTCAACGAGCATGGGACAGCCGGTGTGGGAATGGATACCGGCTACCGCGCGGGAATCGGAGATGTTACACTTCGACCAGGACGGCCTCGCCGCGTGGTCTGAAGTCAGCAGCTCCGACTGGTACCGAAACATGAGCGTAGTGGCCGCGCAACCACCCACTCCTATGCCCGTCCACACGCCTCTCCCGCTCCCCGCTCCATCACCAACACCTGCTCCCATCCACCGCCTACCTCTGGAGCTCCAGCCTCTGCATTACCGCCTGCCTCAACCGCAGTCCCCACAAATCCCACGCCTGCACTTCTACCTGCACATGCCCCTGGACCGCCACCTTCAGCCCGCTTCCCCCACTCCGCCGCTGCGAATCCCATCCTTTCTCCCAGCGCCGCACCCTTTGTACCAGGCATCATCCGACTGCCGCAGGGCACTAATCTGCGAGCATCTTCGGACGAGGTCCGCCTGGAGCACAAAACCAAGGAGATGGTGCTGAAGCTGATTAAGGGTGTGACCAGATTCCCTCGCTCCGCGTCCGACACTAAATCGGCCGACAAGGATGGCCTACTGGCGCGATTGGAGCACTACTCCAACATGGTGCGAAAGATATTCCAAGAGGCCATCGTGATCGAGGCGCTGACCACTCCCAGTTGTACGCCGTCTGTATCGGAGTACCAGGCGAGCGTTTCGAGCCTCCTCTGGAGTTTTAAGGAGCACACCCTACAGGACCAGCAGAAGAAGTTCTTGGAGCGCGCAGCGGGGACCTTCGGGTCCGACCAGGCCTGGCACCGGCGCTACGCGGAGCTGGACGTGTTCTTCAGCGATCTGGCGGTGTGCTCTCTAACACAGGCCTACCTGGAGAACGCACACGGCGAGGCCATTGCACTGAGACAGGCGTCGAGTGAGACCGCGGCGGAGTACTTTTCGCGATTGGAGACCCGCATGGCCTCAGTCAACTTCCTGGCTGGCAGGGTCCCCAATTGCGTGGAGATGTCCAACCTGTCCATGCTCTCCACGTACCGCCGAGGGTTGAAGTACGCACCCAAGGTAATGCGGCGCCTGAGAGCCATCCACCTGGATGTCTCCAAGCCAGAGGAGTGGGAAAGGAAGGCTGTCACTGACGATATCCCGGGCACCCACAACGCCCTGTTGAAGATACGGGAGGTCGCTGAGGAAGTGGAGAATGACATCGACACGGAGGCAGCTCAGAGGCGCACTCATGACCGTCCTCCCCGTACTGTTTCTTTCGCGAACCCATCTCCTCGTACCCCCTTCTTCAGGCGCACCCCCTCCTCGAACCGCCCAGCACTCGCCATGCTGGAGAATGGGCCCACCGCTACCGCTGCCGCGGCAGTTACCCCATTGCCACCACCACCTGGTCTCTCCCGCCCTGACGCTCCGAAGGTCCGCCGGTGCTTCGCCTGCGGCTCCGCAAAGCACATCGTCCGTAACTGCACGGATGAGACCAAGCTCAAGGAGTGGAGGGCCAATGCCCCTGCCCGACTGGCAAATTCTCCTGGGTTCGTGGCCGCCGTCGTCTGGGCCATCGAGCAGTAGGAGGACATCTCCTCAGTGGACCACGTTCCAGAAGAGTTCTCCGAGGAGGTCTTGGCGCTTGCTACCTGTGAGGACGAGCAGAGCTACCAGACTCTGGCGGCTCTTGCTGGCATCGAGCTTGTGGAGGGTGACGGCCTTCCCCCGGTTGAGGACGACGAATGACTGGCCGGCGACCAGTCCCTGACCCTGCCCTTCGGGGAAGTGAGGTCATATCCTGATGATCAGACCCTCTCCGCCCTGGAGAAGTGGTCAGAACCAGTAGAACCCCGACGCGCACGAGGACGTAGAGATCCTTGGGGCCATCGACCTCATCCCAAGAGCGTGGCCTTCACCTCTGGGACCCGCTTGCGACGCACCTACCGCTCAGCTGGTGCCCCATCGCTGCCGAGGGATGACCTGACCAGCCATCCCCTTGCAGAAAGCGCCCCTTTCGACGAGCCGTCTCTACCCCTCGATGACGGCCCTGCTTACACGCAGGCGAGGATCGAGGGTCGGAGGGGGCGGCGAGTCCCCCGGCACAGACCCCCCATTAGGGGCAGCAGCCTCGGAGAGCCCCGCGATCTTCGCCCCCATCCGCGTGCTGTCCTACCATTACCCAATTATCAGTCCAACCTCGCGGACCCGCAAAAGAGGCTAACTGCGTGGCACTGGAAGAGGGATCTGTACTCCCTCCCTCTCGAAGTCGCCATGCAAAAGGTTCGCAGAGCTTTACGTAAATCCCCGGAGGCTGCCAAAGCCCTGGTGGATAAGATGTGGGAGCGCACCCGTAGCCGCATACGCTCTGGGAGTCGATCGCCAAAGGAGCACGTGAATCGCGCCAACCAGCTGGCGGAGAGAGTACGCATTGCCCGCGAGCCTCAAGATCGCAGGGAGGGCCATCAGCGCATAGCATTGTGGCACCTCCTCTCACACGACGGCCACCAGCAAGTCCTCGAGCCCCCTAGCGCCAGTTCCTCCGACCTCTACGCGGCCTGGAGAGAGCTGTCGCCCGCCGAGCAGCTGGAGGCGATCGCCACTTCGAGCCCAGACTCTTCCCCTGGTAACAGGCTGTGGGAAAAGGAGGGCGTGCGAAGAGCAGCAGCGAGGTCTTCGGCATCTCTCTGCACCCTGGACACTGAAGTGGGCACGATACCCGGGACAGCGGGAGACGTGGGCCTACCTGGCGCCTGGTGCAGCCTACACGCAGTACACCAGTACAAGATGAGGAAGCTGGGTCCCAGTCCCTTGGGAGCATCCCCTCCGTCATCCCCGCTGGTCGAGCCCACGACAGAAACGACATCTTCGCACCATGACAACGCGCCGGCTACCCCGGGAGGAAACCTTCAAGGTTCATCCGACTGCGCACGATCTCCGCCTGAAGTGGCAGAGGAAACCTCTACATCCAGCTCGCTTTGCTTCACCCAACAGATGACCACCGTCAGGACGCACGAAGCAGATGAAGCGCCGCCCCGTCTCGACAGCCACCCCATCGCTGAAGACCCCGAGGTGATGGAGGAGGAGCCCTCAGTCGATTCGCTCTGCTACACCCAGCAGATGGCAGCAGCTGGGACCCCTGAGGCGAGAACTGATCACCAGAGCTCCCACCAACTCGCCCACAACTTCCCCACTAGCAGCCCTCAGCATGACGAGGACCCCCTCACCCATAGCAGTCTCACCAACAGTGTCGCTACCCACCCCACAGTGAGCCCCACAGTAAGCGGCACTACTGTACTCATGTAAGCCCTACCACCAGCGGCACCACTCACGTGAGCCCCACTACCAGCAGCACCACCCATGTGAGCCCTACCACCAGCGACACCACCCATGTCAGCCCCACCTCGAGCGAATGCACCTCAGCGGGTACCCTGTCGACGGCGAGTGTAGACAACCTCGTCAACCACCCGACTGAAGATGTTGACTTGCTGGATGAGGAGTTCTACGCCGTGTGTAGGCAAACGTTGGAGGAATGCCGCGAGGCCTCGGACAACCTTCTCCCCAACCTTAAGTGCAAAAGCATACGCACGGATGGGGGAGTTCAGTGGAAGACCGACATTGAGGGTACTCTCGCAGCGGCACATGACGAAGAAGGACCGCTGCTGCTGGTGTTCTATGCAACCCTCAGAGGGCACACGGTCAAGGTGCTGATCGACTCGGGGGCCTCTGACAACTTCATCTCGGAGCAGAGCGCCAAGCGATGTGGCCTCACGACACGAGCTGGCTCCGAGATGCGAGTCACCTTAGCGGATGGATCTGTAAAGATCACTGGCGCCACCGCGTACGCCAAGTTTAACACGCACACCACTACGGGCACCTATACGGAGAACGCCCTTGCCCTTCGAATCCTACCACTGGGCATACAAGTGGATGTTATTCTTGGCGGAAGGTGGTTGCGCAGTCACTCTCCTGTCACTCTGGGCTATGAAGGGAATGGTTCCGTCTCCTTCCTCAGGAAGTCCCGCAGTGGTAAGATTGGAGATCGCGTCACCATCACAGGCTGTTCTCCTGGGAAAGCATCTGGAGACAAGTCTCCGAAGGGCACGGCCTGTGCGGGATTAGTGGACGAGGTGTTCCTGACCCCCGCCCAGTTGAAGAAGTACCTGGTGTACGCGGAGACGCAGAAGCTGCGCGGCAACGATGACCCGGGGATACAACCCGCCTGGCTCATGATGGCCGAGAAGTCCCATGGTGATACGACTTCTGCCTTTGCAGCCACGGCCATCGACTCTGAGGACGCCGAACCCTCTGCAGATACTGAAGACGCAGAAGTGGGCCCTGAGTGGACCCTCAAATTTCAGGACTTCTGGGGTGAGGAGTACAAGAAGGAGATGACCACTGCTCTACCGAACATTGATGGACTCAGACATGATCCCCAAGATGAGGCCAACATCAACCTGGACCCTGAGCTGAGCAAGAAGGGGGCCGCCCTGCCAGCGCATCTACAAGAAGTCAGCAGAGGAACTCCGCCAACTTCGAGAGCGCGTTGAGACCTTGATGTCCAAGGGCTACATCCGACCCTCGTCCAGCCCTTATGCAGCTCCCTGCCTGATGGTCCCCAAACCAGGGAACCCCAAGGAGCTGCGACTGGTGATCGATTACCGGCTTCTCAACCGCCAGACAGTAAAGGACAAGTACCCCCTTCCAGACATCCAGATGATGTTCGACGAGATGCAGGGTGCGAAGTTCTTCTCCTCATTCGACGCGGTGGATGGCTTCTGGCAGGTCCCGATGGCCCCAGGAGACGTCGAGAAGACCGCCTTCACCACCCAGATGGGGTCATATGAGTGGTTGGTCATGCCACAAGGACTGCAGAACTCGCCATCTCAGTACCAGCGACGAATGCAGCGGGCTCTGGGTCATCTCCCCTTCGTCCGGATCTTCATTGATGACGTGGTTGTTTTCAGCAACACCGCCGCAGAGCACTACGAACACGTCAAGCAGTTGCTCCTGACGTGCAGGGAGAAGGGCGTCTTCCTCAAGAGGTCCAAGTGTCAACTGTTGAAGAAATCCTTGCGGTTCCTTGGTCACTGCATTTCCGCGGATGGCTGCAGACCCCAACACGACAAAGTGGCCGCGGTGAGAGACTGGCCAGAGCTGGAGACGGTTACCCACGTCAGGCAATTCCTGGGCTTGGCGGGGTATTACCGCAGATTCATTCACTGCTTCTCCGAGATCGCTCAGCCCCTCACCCGGCTAACCAAATCGGACGTACCCTGGGAGTGGGGTCCCATGCAGCAGTGGGCCTTCGAGGAACTGAAGAAGGCCCTCACCTCAGCACCAGTTCTCGCCTTACCCAACATTAAGGGTGCTGCAGACGGCACAGCACCTTTCGTGGTGCAGACGGACGCCAGCGGCATCGCCCTTGGGGGAGTACTGATGCAAGACAACGGAGATGGTCTCGGCCTGCGCGTGATAGCATACGAGAGCCGCCAGTTCTCAGCTGCCGAGCAGAACTACCACACTGGCGAGCGAGAACTAGGCGCCCTGCACCACTGTACCACCGTCACCTGGCGGCATTACCTCATCTTCACCAACTTCCGCATCCAGGGCGATCACCGCCCCCTTGAATGGCTGATGGAACCTGGAAGAGAGCTCAGCCGCAGACAGGCGCGCTGGTACATGGATCTGGTGGAGGTGGGAGTCCCGCGCATGGAGTACATCAAAGGGGCACTACTGCTGGTACCGGATGCCTTGTCCAGAAGACCTGACTTCAAGGACAAGGACGTTCGTGAGGGGTTGAAGGAAGCAGGAGTGATCGACCCCACCTCAGACCTACCGAAGGACCCTCTGGCATCGCTGGAGTCTGAATGCTTCACCAGTTCACCACCCGCGGCTCATCCCCAATGGGCCCAGACGGTTGACTCTTGGCTTTCAGCAGTGGAAACCCTCTCCGTGGCGGAGCAGGCCATGGACCTGGGGGAGACCATCGCTCTCGTTAATCCGAAGCTCTATGAGGGGGCGAAGGGAGATGGCCTCGACTTCGACATGTCTGACTGGCCTGAGGCCAAAAGCGCAAAGCCGACGGAAACTCCACGCGAACCCCCTGACCGAGCGAGCTCCACCTCAGATAAGGATAACGAGGAGTATGTCACGAACTGGGAAAGCTTCTACGACCCCAGCACCTCCACAGTCAGTGTCACTGGAGACGCGAGCGCCTACACCGCGAGCTGATACACCGGCGGCGGCCACTGACAAGCCGCCAGCGAGCTCACCACACCCACAGAAGACGCTCCAGCAGTCAGTTTCACCCTCGATCCTTCCCTCACAGAAGCGACAAGCCCGTCCTCCAGAGGACTCGCAGAATTGGCGTGTTCGTGCAGAGTACTCCTCGAAGTACGTCGAGAAGTTTGGACCCTTCGACGTGGACGCCTGTTGTGACCTTGGCGGCCGCAACAGACAGGCGGATCGATTTTGGACAAACTGCCTTTCTGAGAAATGGAGGGGTCTTCGGGTTTGGTGCAACCCTCCATATAACTCCAAACACATCACTGTGGAGGCAATTCTGAACAAGTACATCGCAGAATGGAAGGCGGACCCGGAGAACACTTCTGCGGTCTTTGTCCTGCCAGATCACCAGTCCAAACTCCCCGCGTGGCGCAAGCTATTCAGGAAGGCCAATATGAATATCGTGGAGGTCGTCCCTACTCACGACGACAAGGGCGAGCCTAATCAGTTCTTCGAGAACCCAGATGGGAAGGCTTTCGACCTCCGCTGGCCTGTATTGATAGTGCACGCCCCTCCTGCCAAACCTCAGCCAGCACGCGTGAGACATCCGCGGACGACTCCCGCTGTGATAAGGACGGATGAAGCGGCAGACTTCAGAGACACGATCTCCCAGCAGTCAGACTCGAAGTTCCTGCGTGCGCTGAAAGCAGAGTACACCCGAGAGGGGTCACTCCGTTCACTGCGGGAGAAAGTAAAGGCAGCGCCGCATCAATGTCTACAGGACTTCAGGCTGGTGGGTGAGGTAGTTTGGCGAACCGCAGAGAGTACCCAAACAGTAGTGCCGAGGTACACAGGGCCAGGCAACAGATAACCAAAACAGCAGTCCAGACTGGCGAGGAGTGTCGAGAGACACGGGGCTCACCCGCCGGAAGCTGGGTTGTTGAAGGTTGGGACCCGCCCGCTGGAGACTGCCGGTTGACAAGGCGCCTCCAGGTGCGCACGGGAGTCCTGGCACCAACGGCAGGAAGACAAGCCGAGATAGCCGCAGACCCCAGGTGATAGCATGCCAAAGCGCCAGAGCCCGCGGGTGCACCTCCAGCACAGCACCGGAGGCACCACTAGACTGCACCGCATCTGCCGTGCCAGAGAATGCAATAATGCACAGCAGACTCATGTACATGAAGTGACCAGCCCCATAGGGCCCGCGGCCCGGGCCACCCGGACCCCTGGGCCGGGATGGCGGTGCCGTGCTCACCAGCTGTACAACCCCAGGGAATTCGGTGTTGGTCGTTGTGATTCGTACGTCGGCTGCCGGCACCGCTGGCTGCTGCGGCTCAACACTGAAGTGCTGCAGAGACATGGCAGGGTCCGAAGGCTGGTGCACGGCAACGTGGAGCTGAGCAGGTGTCACCTCACCGTCGGGGCAGCCCCCAACGTCAGGGTCCTGGTACGAGTTGAAGCGGTTGACAGCGTCGTAGTACTGCTCCTCCGAGCGGCCACATGAGTCCCAGATAGCCCACTCCGACTCAGTCCACGGCTCCTCACTGTCAACGGCAGAGTGCGGCACAACGGCAGCCGCCTGGGCCGCAGGGAGGTCAAGCGGTGCCTCCCCGAGCTCCAATGAGTAAGAGTACAAGCATGACTCGTAAACCTCCTCCTCCGGATCGAGGAAAGCCTCATCCAGCTCTGACAGGATGTCCGCAATCGGCGTGCCCTCGGGGTGGAACCCCGCCACATGCGCACTCTGCACCCCTCCAGGGCAATCACGGCGGAAGTGAGGGCCGCCGCAGTCCCAACACTGGACCGTGTGGCGGCCCTGCGCATCCCGGGTCACCCTCAAGGCAGTCGGTGAACCACCGGAGGCAGGCTGCCGCTGCCCCTGAGTCCGCGGCGGAGGGGCATGAGGGGAAGGGTGAGAGCCCTTCCTGTGCCCCTTCATGTTCTGCTGTCGATTCTTCCCGCCGCGGCCCGGTCTGGCGCGGGGAGCTGTACCCCTGTCGCCCCCAGACCGGTGAGCACCCTGCCCGGACGTCTGCGGCTGAGCATCCCGAGTCTGTGGCGGGTGTCTGGGCTCGTCACGCCTGCGGCCACCAACAATGCGAGTCTGCGGGATGCCCGCACGGGCCATAAGGGCGGCAGAAGGGGACTCCCCAGAGAGGAGTGAGGCCGCCAACGCGGAGACCCCATCCTTTTTCTTCTTCTCTTTAAGCAGCTTCTTCTCCTCTGTCCGCTGCTGGTGAAAGGCCTTTACGGCCAACGTGTACTGCTGAATTCCTAGAGCCCGCTTCTCCCTGCCTTCGGCCGTCTTCGAACTCCACTCCTGCAGAAGATCCTTGTAATATATAGGGCACATGCGAAGGGTGAGGATGTCACAAACCACGGCTTATCGTGTACCTCAGCCGGGTTGTGACACTTGCTGTAGCAGTCTCTGTGACGAACGTATGACACGCGCAGTACGATACGCGCGAGGAGTTATGACAGTGACGAGATACGGAAATACGGATGGGTGTTACACTTGTTTGGAGATAGCGAGAATATGTAGGGCGGCGTAGCAGGGTGAGCCAGACGCTCATTTTTGTTTTGCCTTCGTAACAGTGATTCCGAAAATAGCCAGGACTCGCTTAAGACCGCGAAAACAGCAGTGTTATGAGATAATTTGTGAGATACAGTATTCTTCTGCTTGTAAAGATATACATTTGTGGACTTGCTCTTGTGCGATAGCGTCAGAACTGTAATTAACAGTCTTTTTCAAAACAAAAATGTGCCATATTACAGACATGTCGTCTGTAATGCTGAGAGTTCAACAGCAGTCCTGAAGAACGAGACCTCTGAATGGTGATGCCAGGGACGGATTTATCCGTACTGGTAAGCCTTGGAAGAGGTTGAGGGAAGCAGGCTGTTGCGGCACTCGAAGTTCACCAGTCTTGCAAAGTACAGCGACAGCGATCAGAGCGGAACCGGTTGCCAATTTTGCACCATGACTGCAGCGTTGAGAATTATGTGCTGGGCTATTTCGGGGAGTGACATCCTGCTGGAGCAAAGCACCAGACGGTAAAGCCAGGGACGGATTCATCCGTACTGGTACGCCTGAAGGCGTAGAGCGAAACAGGACTGTCAGTGGACACTATCACGACAGCATTCTTTGTAGCCACTTGACCCATGCTGGCGTTCTGCTGATTTACTGCGTGGACCAGAGACACTGAGGGCTGAGGCAACCTTGCTGGACATCTAGAAGAGCCAGTATAAGACAGGGTCAGGTCACAGATGAAACCTTGCTCACCAGTCATGGACGAGATTATCCTGGCAGTGATTGCTACTTAGAGCAAAGCACTGAAAGGTGAGGCCAGGGACGGATTCATCCGTACTGGTAAGCTGGGAAGTGTGGAGTGAAAAGAGCCTTCACACCGGTATCTCTTCTCCACCGGGAAGATAGCAACGGAATCCAAGACTGACCGTCAGGAGCAACAAAGGGCAGAGAGGCGTGCCCAGAGAGCGATACGGGTGAGCCAGCACTTCACAGAGCTGGAAGGAGAGGAAGGGGCTGCCAGTGGCCAGCCTGAGGCCCAAGCACCAGTACAGCCTGAGGCCCAAGCACTAGTACAACCTCAAGCCCAGGCCCAAGAGCCGTTGGTAATCTTTGAGGAAGACATGGAGTACACTGACTCCGCGCGCATCAACCTTGGTACGCTGCCCAACTACACGGGCACCAAGGAAGAAGATCGGCCCAAGTTCCTGAGGGAGTTCGCCGACATGTGCGAGAATTTCGTACGGCAGCACAACGCCAACGTCAGGAGGAGGCTCAGGTCCGGGGCTGGCACGCTCACCGAAGCACAGATGAAGACCCTGAGAGAGACTCCCCCTGACTTTGAGTATCTGTGGGACATCATCCCTGCGTGTCTGGCTGGAGAGAATTCGCAAGCTCTCAGCTGGTGGCGTGAGAACTATGAAAAAGGGGGGGTAGTGGCCTCCAACATGGACCGAGTCCTCAAAGACACTAGTGAGCATGGCCCACTCGAGGGTACCATCCCGTGTGCTAGGCCCCCTTTCAATGAGATGGACACTGGCACCACGTGGGTGATAGCGAGGCCAGTGACGAACCAAGACGCCCAAGGGGAGGTTTCCGACGAATATCTGACTGATGGAACCTCCCTGAAAGGCTTGACGGGACGTGATGGCACCCGTGATACCCAGTACTTCTACGCGCTCAGGGGTTTCATCGCTGCCCTTGACAAGAAGTTCATGATGAAAGGGACACAAGAGAAAGTGGATCTGTTGGCACAGAAGCCACAGGAGGTGGGGCAGGATGGGCTGACCTACATGAAGATGTGCCAACGCAGGGAAATGCAGCTCAACACTGGAAAGGTGTTGAGCGACGAAGAGCTGCGTACCTTCATCGAGGACTGCGTGGATAACCTGCGCATCAAGGTCTTCCAGACGCGGGTGAAGGAGCAACTGAGGGCACAGTTCCCGCCACCCAATGCGATTGCCGAGGTCAGCACGACCAAACTGCCGAAGAGTGAGGAGAGTGAGGAGGAGGAGCATGGCACGCTAGTTGCCATCCCTATCGCGAAATCCACCAAGGTGGCTGTCACCTCCGAGGACGCGGCTGAGCCGGTGCGTGCACAACTAGCAGAGTGGATCACCAGTTCCAGCGGCTACAACCAGCAAGTCGCGCGACGCCTCAGCCATCAGGACTGGGAAGAACGACTGCAACGCATGTGCAGCCAGGGGCAGAAAGGTACACAGGGGCTAGGCACCGCCGACGCTGTTCCACGTCGCAGACAGTGGAAGATGGCCTCCATGAAGCTCGCGGGCTATGAGGCACGTCACCGGCAGGCCTTTTCAAGACCTGGAGGCAGGCCAGCAGAGACGAGCTCAGCCCCAGAATGGGCACCAGTGGCAAAGGAAGAAGAAGATGAGGCTGCCTAAGCTGCCTGACACTACGAGAATGGTTGCCATGCTAGCCAGCGTAACCAACCAGGAGTCACTCCGAGAAAGATACCCCGATATACACGAGGACGAGCTATGCCTCGCGTGGGTCAAGACCGGAGGAAGAGTGGAGGTGCCCAAGGAGGAGTACCACAGGGTAAGGAAGAGGGCGGCGCGTCACCGTTGGGACGAGCTCATGGGCGAGTTATACATGGTCACCGTCAGTGGTAAGGAGCTGCTGGTGCCCAAGCCCTGTGACAGGATTCAGCTGGTGCGTGAGCACCATGAGAGGACCGGCCATTGGGGCATCAGGCGGACACTGAACCTGTTGTGGCAACGCCATTACTGGGCAGGCATGAAACAGGATGTGCGAGCAGTGGTCACTCAGTGCCAGACTTGCCAGAGGGTGAAGACGCACTATGCACGGGAGGAGGCGAGTCTCACGCCGCTGGAAATCAAGTCCTTCATGTACCGCTGGTCCCTGGATTTAGCTTGGCCTACGAAACGCATCACGAAGGTTGGGAACCAACGCGTCTTGGTCATGATTGAGCACTATACGCGATTCGTCGTGTGTGTTCCAATCCCCGATAAGGAGGCCGCCACCATCGCCAGCGCATTTCGCAATCATGTTCTATCCGTGTTTGGGGCGCCTGCAGAATGCTTGGTGGATGGGGGCACAGAGTTTGAAGGTGAGTTCTCTGCTCTATGCAAGCAGTGTCTCATTGACCGAAGAGTGACTTCACCGAGTTCCCCAGAGAGCAATGGCTTGACTGAACGGGTGGTACGCACCCTCAAGTTTTGCTTCAAGAAGATGGCCCTCGACAAGGGCCTGGACTTCGAGTGGGATGAGATGCTCTGGTCACTTGTGCTCAGCTACAACGCGGCTAGGCAGCAGTCGACTGGAGTGGCGCCATTCACCTTGCTGTTCGCTCAGGAAGCCACGGTGCCACCGGATCTTCGTGCCCGACCCGAGTTGGACTTTGGGAAGCAGGAGGAGAAGACACTGGCTGATGATTTGTTACAGCGAGCCGCCATCGTGAAGAGGCTCATGGTACATGCAGGGTGCAACCTGGAGATCGCCCAGCACCGCGACACCTTACGGTACGAGCACAGGAGGAGTGGCAGCTACGAGCCGAAGCCGCACCAGTTCAAGGCAGGCGACTTTGTATATATTCGACAACAGCCGCGCTCTGGCATGGAGGTGGCCACCAAGCCAGCCATCCTAAAGATAGTCAAGGTGCAAAGAGATGGGGTGGTAGTGTTGGAGGACAGCACGAAGCTGCGGGAGAAGAGCACAGTGCAAAATATTGCACCATGTCACCTGCAAGTGAAAGATCAGTACGACTGCAGTGCAGCCATCCCCAGTAAGCATCTCGCGTGTGAGGCGTGCATGCGGACGGATGGGGAGGCGGCCATGTTGCTGTGTGACACCTGTAACCGTGGTTATCACACGTGGTGTCTGAATCCAGCGCTGGATGGAGTACCTGAAGGGGATTGGCAATGTCCCAAGTGCTTAGGTGGAACAGTGGTGGCAGCTGCCGCCGAGGTGAGCGCGTCGATCGTCGACAAGATGGCTGCCATGGAGCTGCAGCTGAGAGAGAAGCTGGGCTCAGATGTGGTATTGTTGCCTGCAGACGTGGGTCCACATCGTGCAGTGAAGCCGGGGCGTGAAGACCCATGGCAGGCGCTGACATCGCGGCAGATGCTCAGGAAAGAAGGGAGCATGGGGGATCTTCCTGACAGAGTGGCCTGGGGAAACCAGGAGGAGCTCAGCAGAGTGATCACAGAAGTGATGCCAGGATTCTGGCATGAGGGCCATCGTACCATCTTGAGCAGGAAATGTGCAGAACAGCACACTCGCGCGAGAAGTCTCCGCAAGACGTCCACAGTGCAGGCCATGAGCCCCGAGGAAGTACAGAAGAGAGGAGATGTGACGCAATTGAGCAGAGCTCAGGTGAAGATTGCCAGTCAACTGGATTGGGGCTTAGAGTTGGTGATGACCGTTCCTCAGGAGGTCAGACGTTTGGCGCACGAGGTGACTTGGGAGAAGATCATACAGGTATGGGATCCTTGGGCTGGCACAGGTGTCATTGGCAAGGTTATGTCGCTGGAATGGCCTCACCTGAAGGTTATGAACAATGATTGGAACCCGCAGTTGAAATGGCACGAAGCCCTTAATGCTTTACAACCGGGCAATTATCGAGCCTGGAAGGAGAAGTATGGGGTGTGTGACGCGGTGGTGACCTCACCCTGGTTCGCAGTGCTGGATATTGCGTTGCCATTGGCAGTGCTGGCCAGCCGAGTGGTGGCTTGTATTCATGTGCCATCGCACTACATGACAGATATGACAGAAAGCAGGGCACGATATTTTCGTAAGCTGTGTCACGCTGGACGCTTACATGTGATTGGGCACTTGGAGCATGGACCTATTGGCAGAAGATGCATGTGGGTCATGGTGTTTCGCAATCCTTTGACACGGGCCAGGATGTTGCGAGGAGGAGAAGCTTCTGGAGTGGGTATGTTTACCTTCAGCATGGGCAAGTTCGCGATGGATGGTGTCACGACAGAAGATGCTGAGCAAGCTCTTGTTTAATGTCTGTGCTACCAGTGGCAGCTGCAGATGGGGGATGTTGAGAAAAAGAGCTTGCATAAGTTGTGAGAAGAGATATCAAAAATTTTGAGATTTTGTGTAGTTACAGTAACAAACCAACTGTGCAGTCATATAAGGAAACATATGCAAAGCCGAGCTAGTGTTATGGAAGCGCTGACAATAAGTAAGACTGTTTAGTAGTAGGGCTAGAGAGTTATGCTTTGTGTGGACGCTTCGTGCATAAGTTCGCGACAGCTGTCACAAACCACGGCTTATCGTGTACCTCAGCCGGGTTGTGACACTTGCTGTAGCAGTCTCTGTGACGAACGTATGACACGCGCAGTACGATACGCGCGAGGAGTTATGACAATGACGAGATACGGAAATACGGATGGGTGTTACACTTGTTTGGAGATAGCGAGAATATGTAGGGCGGCGTAGCAGGGTGAGCCAGACGCTCATTTTTGTTTTGCCTTCGTAACAGTGATTCCGAAAATAGCCAGGACTCGCTTAAGACCGCGAAAACAGCAGTGTTATGAGATAATTTGTGAGATACAGTATTCTTCTGCTTGTAAAGATATACATTTGTGGACTTGCTCTTGTGCGATAGCGTCAGAACTGTAATTAACAGTCTTTTTCATGTTGAGAAAAAGAGCTTGCATAAGTTGTGAGAAGAGATAAAGAGATATCAAAATTTTTGAGATTTTGTATAGTTACAGTAGCAAGCCAACTGTGCAGTCATATCAGGAAACATATACAAAGCCGAGCTAGTGTTATGGAAGCGCTGACAATAAGTAAGACTGTTTAGTAGTAGGGCTAGAGAGTTATGCTTTGTGTGGACGCTTCGTGCATAAGTTCGCGACAAGGAGGTCCAAGGCGAACCCCACACCCCACACATCGTCAGGATCTATACCAGGTCTGAGCTCGGACCGGACAGCGGTGTGGTGCTGCATGAATCCCTTAATATAGGGCTCGGGGTCTACATCTTCCAGCAGCTCGATCGCCGGCGCGGTCTCGAACAAGTAGCCATGGGATACCCACGGCCTGCGTCGCCTGGCAACGGCCCGGCAGATCACGAGCCATGCACGGCGCCCATCATCCGGAGACACCGTAGCTGACTCCTCAATGAGCCGAAGGCAGGACCCTCGCACCAATGACGTAAGAATGCGGTAAAGAATACGAGTGGCCTCAGGGAGAACACAGGCAGTAAGGTCGGTCGGATGAAATACCGTGGCGAACTGAAGGTTGAAGTCAGTCAGCTGGGTTTTTACCGCTTGAGTGAAGCGGTCCAAAGCGACCTCACGAGGCACTTGGCCCTTAATCTTGTCGATGTCGAATACCCACTCCGAGGCTTTGATGTGGGTGGGCCGGCACTGGTCACGAACTTGCTGAATAATACTAGCGCGGTGACCTGGCTCGCGGAGAATAGTCTGGCAATCCTAAACCGTCATAACTATTTTTGCTTTTGGTTGAAGTCACTGTTTTCCCTATAGCTGCCGCATACGAAGGCCGATTCGCGATTTGGGCATATCACTGGAATCGTATCGCAAAGGCGCATCGTACTGCATTGTTCAATGTCGAAGATCGAATGAAGATGCGATGCCGCAGATGGATGTATATCTCGCGCATTGCGGCGCTGAATGCGAATCCATTGTCCCGTGTAAACCCTAATGATGACCCTAGCATATTTTGCATAACGCCTAGCTATGTGTTGAATATGTAACATGACCTAAATAGGGTTAAATATAAGTATTTGTATGCGCAAACCATAACCGTGTGTTGTGTCAAAAGGCTTTGACACTCTTCATCGTTAAATCCTGGAATCATGCGACAGTTTTGAGGAACACCGGGCGCGCAGCTGGATGCGCATAAGAGAGAGCTTTTCAAAACTGTTTTCAAAAGCATTTTTGGATTTCAGACGGCTTCGTAAATCGATTTTAAGTACCCTTGGGTCATATATGACCCAGGAAACGGTTTAGGGGTTAAGAAACTCCCTGATAACCACAGCACCGCCAGTCTCATCACCCGCAAGTGGGCGATTCTTCACAGGTGTAGGGGGCACAGGCTCCTCAGGGCCGTCGTTGAAGGCAAGTGCCCTCCGCGTGTCGATCCCAGCCGGGACCGGCGTGGTAAATCCATCCGAAGAATCCACGGTAGTCATGGCAACCGTAAGCAAAGCTGTCACAAACCACGGCTTATCGTGTACCTCAGCCGGGTTGTGACACTTGCTGTAGCAGTCTCTGTGACGAACGTATGACACGCGCAGTACGATACGCGCGAGGAGTTATGACAGTGACGAGATACGGAAATACGGATGGGTGTTACACTTGTTTGGAGATAGCGAGAATATGTAGGGCGGCGTAGCAGGGTGAGCCAGACGCTCATTTTTGTTTTGCCTTCGTAACAGTGATTCCAAAAATAGCCAGGACTCGCTTAAGACCGCGAAAACAGCAGTGTTATGATATAATTTGTAAGATACAGTATTCTTCTGCTTGTAAAGATATACATTTGTGGACTTGTCCTTGTGCGACTGCGTCAGAACTGTAATTAACAGTCTTTTTCAAAACAAAAATGTGCCTTATTACAGACATGTCGTCTGTAATGCTGAGAGTTCAACAGCAGTCCTGAAGAACGAGACCTCTGAATGGTGATGCCAGGGACGGATTTATCCGTACTGGTAAGCCTTGGAAGAGGTTGAGTGAAGCAGGCTGTTGCGACACTCGAAGTTCACCAGTCTTGCAAAGTACAGCGACAGCGATCACAGCGGAACCAGTTGCTAATTTTGCAAACATGATTGCAGCGTTGAGAATTGTGTACTGGGCTATTTCGGGAAGTGACATCCTGCTGGAGCAAAGCACCAGACGGTAAAGCCAGGGACGGATTCATCCGTACTGGTACGCCTGAAGGCGTGGAGCGAAACAGGACTGTCAGTGGACACCATCACGACAGCATTCTTTGTAGTCACTTGACTCATGCTGGCGTTCTGCTAACTCACTGCGTGGACCAGAGACACTGAGGGCAGAGGCAACCCTGCTGGACATCTGGGAGAGCCAATATAAGACCGGGTCACAGATGGAACCTTGCTCACCAGTCGTGGACGAGATTATCCTGGCAGTGATTGCTACTTAGAGCGAAGCACTGAAAGGTGAGGCCAGGGACGGATTCATCCGTACTGGTAAGCTGGGAAGTGTGGAGTGAAAAGAGCCTTCACACCAGTATCTCTTCTCCACCGGGAAGGTAGCAACGGAATCCAAGACTGACCGTCAGGAGCAGCAAAGGGCAGAGAGGCGTGCCCAGAGAGCGATACGAGTGAGCCAGCACTTTACAGAGCTGGAAGGAGAGGAAGGGGCTGCCGGTGGCCAGCCTGAGGCCCAAGTACTAGTACAGCCTGAGGCACAAGCACCAGCACAACTGCAAGCCCAGGCCCAGGAGCCGTTAGTAATCTTCGAGGAAGACATGGAGTACACTGACTCCGCTCGCGTCAACCTTGGGACGCTGCCCAACTACACGGGCACCAAGGAAGAAGATCGGCCCAAGTTCCTGAGGGAGTTCGCCGACATGTGCGAGAATTTCGTACGGCAGCACAACCCCAACGTCAGGAGGAGGCTCAGGTCCGGGGCTGGCACTCTCACCGAAGCACAGATGAAGACCCTGAGAGAGACTCCCCCTGACTTTGAATATCTGTGGGTCATCGTCCCTGCGTGTCTGGCTGGAGAGAACTCACAAGCTCTCAGCTGGTGGCGCGAGAACTATGAAAGAGGGGGGGTAGTGGCCTCCAACATGGACCGAGTCCTAAAGGACACTAGCGAGCATGGCCCACTCGAGGGTACCATTCCGTGCGCTAGGCCCCCTTTCAATGAGATGAACACTGGCACCACGTGGGTGATAGCGAGGCCGGTGACGAACCAAGACACACAAGGGGAGGTTTCCGACGAATATCTGACTGATGGAACCTCCCTGAAAGGCTTGACGGGACGTGATGGCACCCGTGATACCCAGTACTTCTACGCGCTCAGGGGCTTCATCGCTGCCCTTGACAAGAAGTTCATGATGAAAGGGACTCAAGAGAAAGTGGATCTGTTGACACAGAAGCCACAGGAGGTGGGGCAGGATGGGCTGACCTACATGAAGATGTGCCAACGCAGGGAAATGCAGCTCAACACTGGGAAGGTGTTGAGCGATGAAGAGCTGCGTACCTTCATCGAGGACTGCGTGGACAACCTGCGCATCAAGGTCTTCCAGACGCGGGTGAAGGAGCAACTGAGGGCACAGTTCCCGCCACCCAATCGGGTGACCTGGAAGGACCTGGAGGCCATCGTCGAGGTTCAAGACAAGCTCAAGGGCGATGCAGAGTCTTGGATCCTCACCTTCCTCCAGGAGATCACCAGACGGTGTGGCTGCCAGTACTCCACCTGGGAGGCGCGACAGCATGGCCTTGACCTCAAGGCCATAAAGAACTCGATCAAAAAGATTGAGTCCTCTGAGGTGGTGCAGTCAGGCGAACCGGAGAACAGCAAGAAGGCAGATACACCACCTTCTAAGAAGATGAAGAAGGAGGTGAATGTGGCCGAAAGAGCTAA
This sequence comes from Cymbomonas tetramitiformis, assembly GCA_001247695.2. Lineage (NCBI taxonomy): Eukaryota > Viridiplantae > Chlorophyta > Pyramimonadophyceae > Pyramimonadales > Pyramimonadaceae > Cymbomonas > Cymbomonas tetramitiformis. The sequence goes on along the minus strand of LGRX02034319.1, from coordinate 17,832 downwards.
GAAGGCCTCCTACAACAAGACGCCACCGCCAGCAGAGGGCGTGCGTACGAACGACAAGCCCAAGTGCTTGCGCTGCTTTGGAGGGGGCTGGCATGAGTCCGATCCCGAGCAGTGCAGGAGTGGTTATAAACACGTCAAGATGCCTGCTGGATTCCACGAGAGCAGGCTTGGTCCAGCAAGTGGTGGGACGCGGAGAACGCCGCCCTGCGCATGTACAATCTGAAGAACCGCTTCAAGAACTCTGACTGGGGCATCCTGGTGACGGACTGGCAGCAGCTGTCCAACGACGAGAAAGACAAGTACAGAGCCAAACAGTCACCGGAGGACAAGCAGAAGAGCGCCACTGGCAATCCCGAGGCGTTGAAGCAGAGTACCAGGGCATGGTGGCTGCTAGGAAGACTGCCAGTCGTGCGGGCAGTGTGAAGTCGCAGGTGCTGTCCGAGGATGAGGGCTCCGACGAGGAACCAGTCGCAGCGCACGTCGCGGAGAGGGAGACTCACACCGTCGATGCACGCGCGCACCACCATGGCAGCGCAGGGGTAGGAGTGTCGTCTGGCCCTCCAACCGAGTTACTCTCAGCTATGGCCGAGGAGATGGGCGAAGAGGAGCTCTCGAGCGCCCTCAACACCTTGGGTCTGGGGGCACTCCCCGAGACGCTGTGCAAGAATGCGGAGTCTGAACTCACGGCGGCTCCAGCAGTAGCCCTGGGAAGTACCCAGCGCATGAGGGGCTTCCCAGTGAAGACACCCGAGGAGTACGAGGCAGACGCACAGGTGCCCATGGCGCCTGCGGCGGACGAGATGCAGAGGAAGGTGCAGCTCATGGCCTCCGTGATCAAGAGTCTATCTGGGAGCAGCTTTCCGTAAGCTAGCTGCTGGACTCGTAGCAGAAGGTCGCATAACAGCTCCAAGGGGTGTGGAGACCTTGGTGGAACTGGCTGAGAACAACCAGCTCCCCGTGCCGACAGCCTCAGCAGCAGACTGCCAAGACATCAGCGATGAGGATGACGACTGCCCGGGCATGGAATCGGGCGACGACAGTGACGATGATGACGACTGCCCGGGTATGGAGTCGGGCGACGACAGTGACGTAGAAGAGATTCCTCTGGACGAGATGCCGGAGGACATGGTGGAGCAGCCCAGGAAGGGGAGGACGACGGTGCATGTAACAGCTGCAGCGGCCACTGTCCAGGAGAGCTACGGGGTGAGAGACTTCAGCGAGAGGGGCGAGCTGCACGCAGGGACCATGGAGGCCAAGGCGTACGAGCTATTGAAGAAGAAGATGCTCAGTGGTCTTACAGAGGAACAGCTCACTGCCATGGCACAGGTTCAGCCTGTATGCAAGCTCCTGAACGAGTCTTTGGCACAAGGGATGGCGCTGATGGCCTCCGGAGGCCTGCTCATGCTGTACAAAGCGCTTCTTCTGGATACGGGAGCCAACTGCAACATTATTCCTATCAGGACAGCCAACAGGTTGGGCTTGACCATCTTTGATGCAGAGACAGGGGCCAGGGTGGCTAGATGTGATGGCAGCCCTGCGGAATTCACCAAGTACTGCTACGTGGATGTGGTTCTCGCCGCGGGCACGCCGTACATGACGCTGCATCGTCTCCACGCCTTCGTCACCTACACCAACGACACTACGTGGGACTTCTTGGTGGGCACGGGACCCCTGAAGAACGCCCTCAAGTTGACCATCGACCTCTACAGAGGCATCGCCACTTCTGAGGCCGCGGGGTCACTGGGCATGAAGGAGAAGGTCACGCTGCCGTTGATCGAGTTGACGCCGCCCGTCGATGCAAGGAGCAAGCGGAACGAAGACCCGAGAGTGTGCCTGGCGACCGAGATCTTCGACGTCGATGCCACGGCAGCGCGCACTCTTGCCCCCGCTTTTGAGGATTGCGCGCTACCACCACGTGAAGCGGTGTCCCTGGGCGCAAGGGGAGAAGACCGTCTGGCCCTAGCAGGGGAGAGGTGTGCGCCTGCACCTTGTGCATTCTCGCGAAACCACCCCGAGCTAATGGGCAGCCTGGCGTCATGGCTAGAGGAGATGAGGCTGAGAAGGTTCAACTCGGAGGAGAAGGAGAGGCTCGAGGCGCGCTGCCAGTCCATGGTGGAGGCGGGCTTTTTGAGACCCAGCTCAATGATACAAGGCGAGCTCACTGGGCGAGTCAGCTCACACACCGAGAGCTCAACGTACGAACCTCCGGCGCCTGGCACGTCCTTAACAGACCAGATGTTGGGCATGCTGCAAGCATCATCACGCAGCCAGCGGGAAGCCAATGTGGCGACCAGAGGTGAGTGGTCCAGTGCTGAAGAGCCAGATGCAAGGGGGTCCCTCACGCCAGCCAGCCTGGCCACAACTCAGTCAGACCCTCGCTATCCAGACCTCACGCTGGAGCAGGAGGCCGCGAGCGAAGCTGACTTCAAGCTGGCCAGCGTGCAGCCATGGGTGGGCATGGCAGTGAACCCGTGGGACTACCAAGACAAGGAGAGCAGCTGGTCTCAGCAGCGCTTGTACATCGACCGCACGGGCTATGCTCGTCTGTGCACACTCTGCGAAGAGGGCGATGGAGGTGGTGTGGACGCAGGATTTGTGCGGGTCAAGTTCTCGCGTTGTGGAGAATACAAGACTATCCTGGAGACGGAGCTACTGTGGCCCGACTTTACGTTGGTGGACCAGAAGGTTGACAAGGAGACGAAGATACCCTCAGAGACCTGGACCACAAGGGCGAGCGGCAGGAAGGACAACGACCAGGTCCCACTCCCTGACTGTGGTGCCCATCGGGAGGCTGGAAGGTACACGATGGCGAGTGTTCAGGAGATCCTCAACACCCATCAGACGTACCCAGGGGTCGTGACGGGCAAGCTCATGTGGGACAAGGTGGCGCGCCAGTTCTGCGTACTCAGCGAGCACACTCGCGCCCAATGGGATCTCATGGAGCGCATGGTACGTCACACCATGGAAGGCGCCACCAGCATGACCCCCATGGGTAAGATGACTGGCGAGTTCCAGCTGCCTTTTTACTATGAGAAGGACCAGCGCTGGCTGTACCAGCATCTAAAGTACGTACAGCGAGTGGACATCGCTGACCTTCGAGCTCGTCTGAAGGTGAGGTACGACATGGAGGTGGCTGGTGTGGAGGACGAGAATGCGAAGGTGGTCCCGCAGCTCACGCTGTCAGACGCAGCGGACAAAGTGGGGAAGTTCTACCCGGTGACAGATGGGGAAGGAGGCAGTGGCGAGGTGTTCAGCACGAACGCCGCCGCCGTGGAGTACCTACACCTGGGGGACAACACGAGAGTGATGCTCGGTGCATGCAAGACAGAGGAGCAAGCACATGACGCGCTGGACACTTATGGGGCCAGAAGGAACCCTCCAGTGCGCACGTCCAAGACTCTCAGGACGTCGAGGACAGTCAAGGGGGATGAGGCAGGGCCATCTGGCTCCGCACCGCCACCATCCTCAGCCACGCTTCGTTTACGGCATCAAACCTGGCCCAACGGCGTCTTCGACCCTGCCATGTTAGAGTACCACGCTGCAGTGTTCCAGGGCACCTACGAGCCAGAGTCGCCCACTCGCAGCGAGAACACAGCTGGGGAAGCCGACTGGCTGGATCTGGGAGGGATCTCAGAGTTCACGGCGCTGCATGGACAGACGGTCTTCCTCATCCAGTACCGTTGTTTCATGGGCGAGATCGAGTTCCAACTTGGGAAGCCCTTCGCGCAGCGAGGAAAGGGGGTGCACACGCAGCGACTCAGCAGCCAGACCCTGCACCAGTACTCCTCCTCCGCAGGAGTGGGACAAAGGGGAGAGTTTCTGCCTCTGGGTGGGCAGTCGAAAGGCTGCACGGGAGGACTCCTCGGCACCTTACAGAAACATATGGAGCATCTGGTTGATCGTACTCACCTCTTGGAGATCGCCAGAGGCCATTTGAGCGATGGCCCGCGGCAGGGCACCCTACGGGTTTTCAAGACCCGTGCCAACGCCCGGTCCAAGGCCGTATATTACCTCTTCGAGGACAATCGCTACTACCGTGAGCGGGGACCCAGCAACATGGCGTTCACCTTGGAGTACCTCTCCTCAGGAACGCGCAAGTTCGACTGCTGTAGCTGGGAGACCTGGAACAAGGTGGCAGTGATGCACCGAGAACCATTGTCTGCGTTCACATCCTCGGTGGGCCCGGCGTTGCTAGCTGAGGCACGTCGGGCAGAGGTGCAGGTGCGTCTTCGAAACGACTTCATGAGATGCCTGGACCCAATCGAGGGAGAGGATGCAGGAAGTGAGGAGGGAGATGGCAGCATCTCAGGATACTCTTCCGACCTCGCGGCTGTTGAGGGTGTGAGCACTCACACGGGTCGCACCAGAACACCATCGCCGCAGACAGAGGATGAAGACAGCGTGGAGGTCATCAGTGAAAGACTTGTTGGACTGTCTGCCAGTTTGGCACAAGGGCAGGCCGAGGTCGCAGCAAACCACCTCACCATGGCGGCTCTCTCGGAATCGATACGGGCACGTCAGGATATCATCAGAGAATATGAAGAACGACCTCGTGCCGCCCGCGCAACTGCGAGGATGAGCACGCTTGGGCCAGACTGCCCGGGGCTTGATGGTCGTGATGGCGCGCGAGCCACGCCCACGCCGGCACTCTACTCTGGCCGAGTTCTCGGCGGGATATCGACCAGGGGCTTGGAGTGCAACATGGCACAGAGACCTGAGCACCAGTCAATCAACGACATTCTGAGATCCCCGGCACATTCCGTCTGCACGCAGCAGACTGAAGCCGTGCCTCCAGCTGCACAAGAGCAGGACTCCGTTTCGTACGTGCCATCAACCCCGAGCTCTACAGCACCCAGCAGCCCGGAGCGTTCCAGTGGCTTCGTTGCGCATGTCGACACTCGACCTTCAGGCCATCCTGCGGCGCGCCCACAGAGTCCAACTGAGAGTGCCGTACAGCAGCGTTCGCCACGAGCTGGTCAGCGCAGGAGGAGATCTCCGAGCCCCAGGGAAGGCGCTCATCGTCAGGACGCGGCTCGCGGTCGACATGCCGGCAATGGCGCGTCGCGTGCTCCCCAGGGACGCCAAAGTTATGATGAAATCTGGGAGGAGAGGAGAAGGGAGAGCGCACTGGGGCCTTTTCAAGGGGGCACCGGGCCGGCTGCAGCCCGGCGCGCCCGTCACTGAGAAGCAGCCCCGGCGAAAAGCCGGGCACGCAGCCCGCCAATGATAGGCGGGCGAAGCGCACTCAGGTGTGCTTCCTGCTCGTGGGGGTGTTCGTGCGCTTGCATTGGCCGCAGCTGCCTCATTTTGCAGTAATGGCAGTATGGATGGCTATGGAAGTATTCAGATTTCTTGGTGAGGTCGTCGCCTGCTGGGCATTCCACGCTGAAGTGCCCTGCAGAGCCATGGCACGCGCATTGTGGGCCGTGCGCGCAGCACCACTCGAGCCATGGGCACATCAACTGGCGCCTCTGCGAGTGCTGTTGGAGCTGGCCAGGCACCTACTGCTGTTGACCAAGGGTGCCCTTGAGGTAGCTGGGCTCCACCACGCCCGGCGTGGGCTGTGGTACGTGCCATTGCTACGGTTCTGTCTCGCCATGCTCGCCATGCACTTCACGCACATGGTCGGCACTCTGGGGTGCGTCTTGACAGTTGGCGCCCACATTGTCCACCATGGGTTACCATGCTCCAACTTGATTTACAATGGTGGCACGTTCGCCACGCTGGAGACTCAGATAGGTCGCGCGCTGGCGGTCGCCCAGCGGATTTTGGCCGCAGGGCCGGCTACGCTGGCCGCTGTTCCTCGGCGCATGCAGAAGCCGCGCTTTGCCGCCCGACTGCAGCGCCTGCAGTTCACAGCCGCTTGCTACCAAGTGGCGCACTGTGTCTATGTGATATCATTCTTGGCGCTGGTGGTCTACGTGTCTGCGGGAGGAGGCCTGGGCCGTATGCAAGGGGGGTGGAGGATGTTGACTTGCATACTGACCCTTCACCCTCCAGTTAAACCAGTGGGTACCAGCAGAATTTTAAAACTTTTGCTGCTGCTAGCGGTGGCTGCTTGGGTGGCCGCTGTGGCCCCTGGGGGGTTTCAGGGCGTGCTGACAATGGGATCGTGCTCGGGCTCGCCGACCAGATCTGCCAGGACCGCCTGGGAAGACCAGAGGTCTTCGCGCCAATGGGACACCGGATGGGAGGCTATGGTGGCAGAGCAGGACGAGGTGCTTCCGCACACGGTGCTGGACACGTTACAGCCGGGGGGCACGACCAGGGTCACCAAGGACGAGGCCGCGTGGCTGGACACCGAGCTCAATGCCACCTTTGGAGGACAGGCCGGGACGTGAAGACCCATGGCAGGCGCTGACCTCGCGGCAGATGCTCAGAAAAGAAGGGAGCATGGGGGATCTTCCTGACAGAGTGGCCTGGGGAAACCAGGAGGAGCTCAGCAGAGTGATCACAGAAGTGATGCCAGGATTCTGGCATGAGGGCCATCGTACCATCTTGAGCAGGAAGTGTGCAGAGCAGCACACTCGCGCGAGAAGTCTCCGCAAGACGTCCACGGTGCAGGCCATGAGCCCCGAGGAAGTGCAGAAGAGAGGAGATGTGACGCAATTGAGCAGAGCTCAGGTGAAGTTTGCCAGTCAACTGGATTGGGGCTTAGAGTTGGTGATGACAGTTCCTCAGGAGGTCAGACGTTTGGCGCACGAGGTGACTTGGGAGAAGATCACATAGGTATGGGATCCTTGGGCTGGCACAGGTGTCATTGGCAAGGTTATGTCGCTGGAATGGCCTCACCTGAAGGTTATGAACAATGATTGGAATCCGCAGTTGAAGTGGCACGAAGCCCTTAATGCTTTACAACCGGGCAACTATCGAGCCTGGAAGGAGAAGTATGGGGTGTGTGACGCGGTGGTGACCTCACCCTGGTTCGCAGTGCTGGATATTGCGTTGCCATTGGCAGTACTGGCCAGCCGTGTGGTGGCTTGTATTCATGTGCCATCGCACTACATGACAGATATGACAGAAAGCAGGGCACAATACTTTCGTAAGCTGTGTCACGCTGGACGCTTACATGTGATTGGGCATTTGGAGCATGGACCTATTGGCAGAAGATGCATGTGGGTCATGGTGTTTCGCAACCCTCTGACAAGAGCCAGGATGTTGCGAGGAGGAGAAGCTTCTGGAGTGGGTATGTTTACCTTCAGCATGGGCAAGTTCGCAATGGATGGCGTTACGACAGAAGATGCTGAGCAAGCTCTTGTCTAATGTCTGTGCTACCAGTGGCAGCTACAGATGGGGGATGTTGAGAAAAAGAGCTTGCATAAGTTGTGAGAAAAGATAAAGAGATATCAAAAATTTTGAGATTTTGTATAGTTACAGTAGCAAGCTAACTGTGCAGTCATATAAGGAAACATATGCAAAGCCGAGCTAGTGTTGTGGAGGCACTGACAATAAGTAAGCCTGTTTAGTAGTAGGGCTAGTGGGTTGTGCTTTGTGTGGACGCTTCGTGCATAAGTTCGCGACAGCTGTCACAAACCACGGCTTATCGTGTACCTCAGCCGGGTTGTGACACTTGCTGTAGCAGTCTCTGTGACGAACGTATGACACGCGCAGTACGATACGCGCGAGGAGTTATGACAGTGACGAGATACGGAAATACGGATGGGTGTTACACTTGTTTGGAGATAGCGAGAATATGTAGGGCGGCGTAGCAGGGTGAGGCAGACGCTCATTTTTGTTTTGCCTTCGTAACAGTGATTCCGAAAATAGCCAGGACTCGCTTAAGACCGCGAAAACAGCAGTGTTATGAGATAATTCGTAAGATACAGTATTCTTCTGCTTGTAAAGATATACATTTGTGGACTTGTCCTTGTGCGACTGCGTCAGAACTGTAATTAACAGTCTTTTTCATGTTGAGAAAAAGAGCTTGCATAAGTTGTGAGAAAAGATAAAGAGATATCAAAAATTTTGAGATTTTGTATAGTTACAGTAGCAAGCTAACTGTGCAGTCATATAAGGAAACATATGCAAAGCCGAGCTAGTGTTGTGGAGGCACTGACAATAAGTAAGCCTGTCCAGTAGTAGGGCTAGAGGGTTGTGCTTTGTGTGGACGCTTCGTGCATAAGTTCGCGACAAAGCACCGGCGCGATGAAACCCTAACGATAAGGGCGAGCCCCCTTCAAGGAAGGGGCCAAATCTGAAATAAATTCAAAATCTGCTCCGATGCCCACGAAACTCGGTAACACGGCCGGGATTGGCGAAGTAAAAATACTCTCCAAAGGAAAATGTCTGAGCCCAACTGCTCCGTAAGTTATAAGCGTCCAAAAACGGCCAAGTCGCCCGCAAGATTACAAAATCCGCTCAATATACACAAACAAGCGGCAAGCGCGGCGAATTAAGGTAAAATGACACGGGTAAAGACGCATAGAGTTGCGAGGGAAAATGCGGAGCGGCGGGGGTGGGCGGAAAGTAGGAGTGGGAGGTCGAGGTCCTTGCGCTTGTCGATGGCCGAGGTCATGGCCCGTTTAACGTGTCGCGATCCACTTGGTACCAAACTCTGCGCAATGCTGCATACAATCGGGGGCCCCAGCGCTCTCTGACCCATCTTCTCCGTACTTCCCTCCGCCACTCGTCGCACTTACCTCACCATCCACGCAGTCAGTTGTGCCGCGAAAACGCGGCACCCCGCAACATTCTACCTACTCAGCCACGCCCGCCCCTCTACAGCTTTAGCCAGCCATTTAGTGGCTTTGAATCAAAACCACTTTAGGCAAGTGGTGGGCCTATAGCCTACTAGAATGTCCTAGTGACACAGTGAAAACGCTGAACGCCGTAGGGTTTGAGCGAGGCAATCGGGTATATCAAAAGATAGAAATGAATACACGACTCTCAGGCTATCTAAGCTCCGAGGCCGTCACTAGGTGGCCGTCACTAGGATCATATCGTGTGTCACACACAGTCTAAGCTACCGAAGTCGAACTACTGAGTACAGTTAGGAAGTCATTGTACTGTCACTGTCACTGTCATACGCCATACGTGGTACTGAACTACTGAATCTCAGCACAAGCTGATCACCGAAGACGATGACACACGGAATATGACACCTGACTGTACGAACTAGTCAGGGTGTCATTTCCAGCATGGGTGACCAGGTACGTTTGGTGAGACGGATCTTAAAAAATACAACCAAGAATGCCACCACAGAAGTGGTCCAGGCTCATAACCTCACGTGGAGTGTGATATCGGGTCGGAGGATATATATATATACAACGTTGTATATATATATGCGGGTCAGACAGGCACATGCAGTGAAACTCTCGGAAGTCTAAGATAGATCATAAAACATAATTGAGGGTTTTGTGCTATCGGAGACGGACGGAGCAGAACGGCAAGTCACGGCAGTGACACATGCACTGCACTCCGAGGGGGGAAAGCAGGAGACAGACCCCCACCTTATGGTGGGGGGTGAAATCAGTCTCTCCATGAATATGACATGACATGACATATGACATGACATATGACATGACATGACATGACATGACATGACATGACATGACATGACATGACATGACATGACATGACATGACATGACATGACATGACATGGCATGACATGACATGACATGACATGACATGACATGACATGACATGACATGACATGACATGACATGACATGACATGACATGACATGACATGACATATGACATATGACATATTACATATTACATGACATATGACATGACATATGCCATGACATGACATATGGCATGACATGCCATGACATGACATATGACATGGCGATGGCGTGACATGGCATGGCATGGCATGGCATGACATGACATGACATGACATGACATGACATGACATGACATGACATGACATGACACACAACTCGAACTGTGTCACTCATTTTTTCTTGTCGTTGTGCCTAACAAATTTATCCTTTTCAAGAACGCCTGGATTCTTGTAGATCTCTTATGCCGTGTGTGTGCGAGAGAGCCATCCTGCACAATTCAACTTTGTAGGTGACCACTCCCACATGGGTTGTGGCGCTAGTAAACCAGCTGCTGAATCAGTACAAGATCCGGCCAAACCGGAAAGCTCTTCTTCGGCAGCACCTCAAATCGACCCGAAGTCCTTGATTGGCAAAAAAGTGAAAATCAAGGGTTTGGAGCGGCGAGAAGACTTGAACGGTAAAGAAGCCACTGTTAACCATTACATAGAGGAACGTAAGAGACTTTTCTGTCACATAAACACAACTAGTGCCTACGGAGAAGCCAAGGAGGAGCAAATTTCTATTTCAATCGAAAACGTTGAACAATTGTCTTAAGTCAGCATCAAGTAAACTGAGGTACGCACTATTTTCAGTTTTCCTGCGACAGAGAAACTCTGCCCCTTGCTTGAGAATATTTCAAGATTTTTGTGACTCCCGTGCACTTTCATCTGTGACGCGTGTTGCTCGCAGGAATATGGCCACAGGTCAGTTGCAAAGGACACAGGTCAGCGGGGCATTCAAGCGGGAGCGTATCGGGATGCGAAGCACAAGAAGAACGACACGACAAATTTGGCCTCCAACCATGCGAAGCAGAGTGCAAGTGCCTTACAGGGCTATGCGTGCTCTATTGCCTTCCCCTTCTTTTGCAGAGGCCGCACAGCTTTCACAGAAGAGAAGGCGAACCAGGCGATACGTGCCGCAGCGTTTATCTGCAGCCTCAGTGGAAGCGCCGACTGACGATTTTAATGCGCACTCTATCGCTCTTACTTTTGTGGTGGAGGTTGAAGACCGGGAAACCGAGATACTCGTCCTCGCATCCGTAGACAACGCTGAGCAGCAACCCGAGACATCCAACCGGAATGTAGTCGTTTTCCCCGGGAATCCTGGTGCGATTTTCACAACGCAAAACGCTTCTTGTGAGATTGAGCCAGCCGACACGTGAGCATATCGAATGCATCTACCCGCGTTGCATTTTCCTGGAATCACACCTTGCTTTGTTTGACAGTGGAAGACTAGACAAACCTCCTTTAGCTTCGGCTGCAATCCATTATTGGAGCAAAGTTTATACTCTCCGTTCCATGCTAGAATATTTCATGACGTGTGAAATTCTTGATAGTTCAACCTTTTCAAGCGAACTCAGACCAAACTTCTTGACCCACAGGAATTCCGTCCTACTACAAAGACTTCTGTGTGAATCTATGGGAACTGAATGAAGGTGCAAACGACGTCTTGGCGCTGGGATGGGTTGGGCATTCCGAGTCCCTTCTTTATTCCGAGGAGGTATTCACTCTGCAGGACCAAATAGAGCACTCCATCAGCTTCGTGCAGCAGCACTGCGCGGCACAGGATTGCACGGTAACTCTATGTGGTCATAGCATCGGAGCGTACATCGCTCTCGAGACGATGCGGAAGTGCCCGCACCTGGTCGACAAGGTGGTTGGGATACATCCATTTTTAAGCAACAACTTAGACTCTCCGATTCAGCGACTTTTCAACGTGCTCGTGCATAATCGGCTTGTTGTCAGCGCGGTCACCTTTCTCGCGGGGGCTCTAAGCGCTCTGCCTGCCTTTCTTCGCAATTTTTTTCTATCGCCAATCCTCAGGTATTTGCCAATACGGCTTACAGTTGTTTCATGTTTTTCCGGGCGCCCTGTCATAACAAAACGGTGCCCCTTGAATCTTGCTTCCTATGAGAGTCGGGCGTAACCTATGTACTTCTCCGACTGTTTTGCTCCAAAGCCACTGTGACTAGTATCGCACAGCCCGAACCTATATTCCCCATCCCACCCAACTCAGCTGAATCCTTTTATGCCGGCGGGGGAAACGGGAGGCATGCTAACGGCAGCCGCGCAGGAATGCTGGGAATCGTTGTAGTTCGGGCAGAATGCCTTGCAACATGAGCTGTGTACAAGGGTGAAGCTCCCTTAGAATCCTGCTCTAGATGGTTGAGCGGTATGAGTGAATTTGCATCGTAGCAGGTTCTCACTGCTTACGCATGCTTCTCCCAACTCATCGTTAGTCTGCTTTGTTGCAGGTTGATGGATTCAAATTCGGGAGGGATAACACAGAGCTCCATGTGCACCTACCGCAATATAAACAATATGCTTTACATGGGTAAGCACGAGTTCGATGACCTCGCTGGTCCCCCTGACTGGGAGTTTTTGGGTCAGAATGCGGAGAAGATCGAGATGGTGTTCACTGTCGATGACTATTGGGCCCCTGTATCCCTCAAGGAAGAGATAGATAAACGGTTTCCCTCTTTGAAAACTATTTTAGATCCAAGGAGCAACCATATGTTTTGTGTCACAGAGGATAAAGCTGCAGAGATGGCTGAAATTGTACACAAGATGTTGTAGCTATGTATGTGCTGTAGCTAGACTGTACTGAACTGGTGGGGACAACCACATGGCACAGCTGTCAATTTGTCAATGTTCCGCCCCGATATTAAGGTCAACAATGCTCTCATACACCAGAAACAAAGAAAAAATATACAGTTTTGCTTTCATATTAACAATATTTTTCAGTGCCATGTGACGAGGTGTGTTGCATGTTTCTGCGTCGCTGTAGACAGATAGTGACTGTGGCCTCACAATGCATATCAAATACATAATTCCACTTGCTCCCCAGGAGGGGTCTGTATCCGGTAGTTTCTTTTTGGGGGTTTCTTTTGTCCCCATGACAACAGGGCCATGTCAAGTAGATGGATGCAATTCTCTGTTAGCGAGAAACTCGTGTCTTGTGAAACGGGTGTCCGCAGCCCCCAACAGACGTGTTTAATCATGGGCATCTTCGGGTGTATTCTCTGGGAGGGTTGTGGGATCTTGGAGAGGTTAGATACTTGCTCCATATTGACAACCTGGTCGACCCGACCATAAGTGGGCTTAGAAGAAGCATAAGCGGGCCTCAAGCATTGCTGGCCTAAACTGACATTCCCCCTCGAGTCGTTAGTATAGTCAATCAAATATGTAACCTCTGATTCAATCAGTGATGATGTGGGCGTGACTTTCCTTTCTGACTCCGCAACGTCCAGATCGTGCATGCAACGCCGCAGTAAAATCGAACCCGAATCGGACTTCTTATTGCTGGTCCGTTTATGTGATAAAGCTTCTCATGTATATGTATTCCGTCCCAGCGGTGATGCTAGGATTCTACTTGGACAAGAATAAGGGTCTGCCGCTCGCTGTTTGAAAATGTATTTTAATGTACCGAGAGGCACGGACAGCTCAGGGCTATGCCCCAGGGCTATGCCCCATGGGTATGCCCCGAGACGTATGCCCCGAGGCGTATGCCCCGGGGGTATGCCCCACGGCGTGTGCCCCAAGGCGTATGCCCCAGGGGTATGCCCCAAGGCGTATGCCCCAAGGCGTATGCCCCAGGGCTATGCCCCAAGGCGTATGCCCCATGGGTATGCCCCGAGGCGTATGCCCCGAGGCGTATGCCCCGGGGGTATGCCCCAAGGCGCATGCCCCATGGCTATGCCCCAAGGCATATGCCCCAGGGCTATGCCCCAGGGCTATGCCCCAGGGCTATGCCCCAAGGCGTATGCCCCAAGGCGTATGCCCCAGGGCTATGCCCCAAGGCGTATGCCCCATGGGTATGCCCCGAGGCGTATGCCCCGGAGGTATGCCCCAAGGCGTACTGTATGCCCCAGGGCTATGCCCCAGGGCTATGCCCCAGGGCTATGCCCCAAGGCGTATGCCCCATGGGTATGCCCCGAGGCGTATGCCCCAGGGCTATGCCCCAAGGCGTATGCCCCAAGGCGTATGCCTCATGGGTATGCCCCGAGGCGTATGCCCCATGGGTATGCCCCAAGGCGTATGCCCCAGGGCTATGCCCCAAGGCGTGTGCCCCAGGGGTATGCCCCAAGGCGTATGCCCCAGGGGTATGCCCCAAGGCGTATGCCCCAGGGGTATGCCCTATGGGCATGCCCCGAGGCGTATGCCCCAAGGCGCATGCCCCAGGGGCAAGGCATGCCCCATGGGGCAAGCGGCATGCCCCATGACCCATGCCCCATGCCCCATGCCCCGAGCGTGCGTGCCCCACTCGCGAATAGTGGGGAGTTATCGGATATTCACATAAGTGAGCGAGTGGGGAAAATAATCGATGACAAAGCAGATTTCAGGAGAAGATCTATAATGAAATGATTCATGGCAGATTCCAGGAGAACATCTGCAATGGCAATACAAGTATCATGATCTGCCTGATGATTGGTGGAGGAGTAACAGAATCAGGCATGGGCTGCTGGTAATTGGCCGATGACAGATGTCAATCTAGGAATCTTGCTAGTGAGTTAAAGAGCAACATGTTGAAAGGGGAAGCTTGGGAAAAGTGAACCTCAGTTAGTGTTGATCAAGAGAAATTAAGGGCAAGTTTTACATGTTAGTATTAGGCTGAATGCCAAGACTATACATAAGGATATAGATGTATTAGGTTTGAGACCAGACATTATATCGGACAAGTGATTGTAATTCTAGGCTAGAAGCCAGAGTTTGTCATGAAATAAAACAGTGGAATATAAGACTGTGAAGTTAATATTACACAACCAAAAACAGCAAATAAGATAAAAAGAGTAAAAAGAAAGAAAGAAAGAAAGTAGAGAAGAAAATAAAAAAAAGAAATATGTTTAAGTTATCAGGAGTGTGCCTGGTACAAATTGGTTCTCAGATGATGGGAACGTTCTATGGACCCGTGGGATCTGCGAGTTACAAGATGTTGGAGATGGCGACTTTTGTGTTTGCGTTTTGAGCGGCTTCAGCTTGCGTTTGCCGGCTCAAAATACGCGCAGTACGTGCGTTATAAACACGGAAAAGTTTCGCTATGGGACCTTCTTTGTGGAAGATTTGGTTGAAGATCTTCTGTGGAGACTTAAGATGCGACTGCAAGATGACTTGGGCGACTTTTCGTTTTTGAGTTTTAAGCTGTCTCTGCTTGCGCTCGACGGCTCAAATTGCGCGCGTTACGTGCACTAAAAACACGGCAAAGTTTCGCTACGGGATCTTCTTTGTGAAGGATTTGGTTGGGATCTGCGTTATCATGCTTTTTCTTAAGGCTCTGGGCGAGATTTGTCACTTGATCTTAAGAATGTTCGGTTCTGAGCGGGGCCCCAGCGCCCGTGACGAATTCTGAGAATTCGTCGAGCGGGGCATCAGCGCCCGTGACGAATTCTGAGAATTCGTCGAGCGGGGCCCCAGCGCCCGTGACGAATTCTGAGAATTCGTCGAGCGGGGCCCCAGCGCCCGTGACGAATTCTGAGAATTCGTCGAGGGCCCTCGACGAATTCTCAGAATTCGTCAAGGGCTCTGGGGCCCTGAAAGAATTCCTGAACAATTCGTCACCAATGTCACGAAACAGAAACACCTAAAGCGGTTTACCCGACTCAGGTAAGTATTTTTTGTTCTGCTCAAAACATGGAGTCCCGCAAAAAGAGACCCTCCAGAAAGCAGCTTGACAAAAACAGCGAAACAATATCGCCACGTTTTGCTCGGCTGAATATTCATGCGGATGCTCTGAGAGATGCGATCGTCAGTTTGCGTACGCTTCCTACGAAAGAAACTATAATCATAAGAATCTTCTATCTCAGAGAGAGCTCACTTCTGTGCTGACTTCCACTATTGCTGATGCAGTCGTGCGGGACTCTAAAACAGGAGAGCGTTGCATCCCTTGTATCAGCACCCCGTTCAAGTTCGGTGACAAGAGGGTATGCGCTGTCACTTTCCGCAACTTATGGGGCTTGCCACGTGCTACATTCTTTCGGTATCAGAAGGCTGCCCTAGCAGTGGGTGGCATGATTCCAAAGACGACGGTTTTTCAAGAGAAAAAGATCCCCAAAACGCCGTTCGGTCCTTGTTACGACGCTTTTAAGGACTGGGCTATGGTTCACATGTTAAAAGGTCTTCCACAAGACATGCCAACCAATGGGTCGCTACAGATCAAGCCGCTGGATTACGACGTCGAGTATATTAATTACCGACGCCTGGTGGCGGAACCGGTCCTTGTCGTGAATAAGACCTTCCGGAAATACTGCAGGCACTTGGTCAAGAACGAATTGAAAATCCGTATTCGGAAGAAGGTCGAAGTGTCAGGCATGTGTTCGATCTGCGACAACCTTGACGCGCGTTGGGCTAAGTTGCAGGCTTCCGACCCAGACCATGACGCTTGGAAGGAGTTGACTAACCTGAAGGAATCACACAGCGCGACGCACAAGTATCAACGCAACTGCTACGACGCACGCAGGAGAGAAAGCGCTGATCCTCTTGGGGAGATCGACTCCATCGCCCTTGACGGGGCGGCAAACAAGAATACCGTGGTGCCTCACGCCCCTCATCAAGTGAAACACATCAACGAGAAGAAACAGAATTTCTTCAACTTGCATCTGCAGCTCACTATATTCCATGGTTGCATGTTGCTCTTCAATCTGAGTTTTCCTTGGAGCAAACCCAAAGGCGCGAACATGATGCTGACTTCCTTTACCAACCTGCTTGTGCTCCTGGCTTTTGGGCATAGTGGCAAACGGTTCTTCAGGAAGACGTTGCATCTTCAAGTTGACGGAGGCTCTGAAAACTGGAATCGCTACACGTTCGGCTTTTGCGCCCTGCTGGTTCATTATGGCATCTACCACAACCTCGTGTTGCATCGCCTGATGGTTGGACACACCCACAACGATGTTGATGGCTGGTTCGGTTTGATGAAGATGTACATATTCGGTAAGGATGCTACAAAAGCAGGCCGATGGCTCGTCTTACTCGAAGACTATATCAACTGGCTTGTATCGTGGCCGGTAAATAAGTTCTTGAAGCTGGTACAAGTTCAGGGTCAGCAGCTGGACTTCAAAAAGTGGTTGAAGCCGCATCTGAACTGGAACCTCACGGGATATGGAGGTATGGTGCGCGACGTGCATTACGTGGAATTCCAAAAGGACGAGCATGGCGTAGTTCGCATGAAGTACAAAGGGGGGGACCATATTAAGCCATGTCTTCCCAAAGGCGTAGACGAGGACTTGACCAAAGGTCTGGAAGTAATGAACAACTATCCCGACATTGACAGCTCTCCACCCTTGCAGGAAGTGCAGCCGCTTCCAGCGAAGGAGGAGGCAGACACCCTGAATGCGTTTCAGCGGCTATGTGATCATGGTGTCGACCGTATCTCTCATGAGCAACAAGAACATCTATGTGGGTATTTTCCTTTACCACAGAAAGCTTCCGACTACGACACCTGGACGGGCCCGAAGTTTGATCAGCAGCAACCCTTGGACTTGAAGTTGCTGCTGAGCAACGCTTGGCACCAGAACACGACCGAGGCGTCCGACCCCGCAACAACTGAACCTCAACCAGAGTTGGAGACCATTGCAGACGGCAGAATTGTGATGGTCAAGGATCTGCCAGTGGACATTCCCAAAATAACGAAAAGATGTGAGCAAGAAGCACGTCGAGTTGAAGATATTTCTTTCTGGTGAGTTCTACAATAGTCACTTCCTTTAATTAGTACATGATATGAACCGCCATCAAGCACGCTGCCCATTGACTGACCAAAGCGTTCCTCATTCTGTTCCTTATTATTCAGGTACACTAAGGGCGAGCTTAAGGCGGTGTTGCAGCATATGGGGCTCGACGGTGCGGGGCTGGCTGCAGAGTTGGCCACACGTTTGTTCAATGCGACCGCCGCAGCGCGCAAGGAACATCAGGAAAGGGGGCGTCGCGGTCAGCGTTCGAATGCAGGAAGCGCGAGACCGGTTTCCGACGACAACGGAGGTCAAGGTCGAGGCAAGGGACGTGGGGGGAGAACAACTGGCCCCGACAGTCAAGCTGCAGTTGCTGAAGCAGGTGCAGGGAAAGGTCGAGGCAA